>CAUYRH010065350.1:0-78487 GCA_963574655.1 Perodicticus potto | reverse complement strand
GCTGGAACATATTCTTCTTAGCAAAGTATCTCAAGAATGGAAGAAAAAGTATCCAATGTACTCAGCCCTACTATGAAACTAATTTATAGCTTTCATATGAAGGCTATAACCCAATTATAGAACAAGAATATGGGGAAAGGGGCAAGGGAGGGGAGAGGGGTGGGTAATTGGTGGGACCACACCTACAGTGCATCTTAGAAGGGTACAGGTGAAACTTACTGAATGTAGTATATAAAGGTCTTAATACAATAACTAAGAAAATGCCATGAATGCTATGTTAACAAGTTTGATGAAAATATTTCAGATTGTACATTAAACCAGTACATTGTACCCCATGATTGCATTCATGTATACAGCTATGATTTAATAATAAAAAAAAACCACACTACAAAGCTATGCTAAACAAAGTAACAATGGTACCACCATAAAAACAGACATGTAGATCAATGTTACAAAAGAGAGGACCCAGAAGTAAATTTATACCTTTATAGACAGTTGATTTTTGGCAAACATGCCAAGACTATACACTGGGGAAAGGACAGTCTCTTCAATAAATGATGCTTGGCATAGTGGATGTCCATGTGCCAGAAAAGAAAATTAGTCTCCTATTTCTTATAACATACAAAAATCAACTTAAAGTAGATTAAAAACTGAAATGTAAGATCTGAAGCTGTTAATCTACTATAAGAATGCACAGGGAAAACACTACAGGACATTGGTTGGAGCTAAATTTTTATGAGGAAGACCTTGAAAGCAAAACAACAAAAGCCAAAACATACAAAAGGGATTATATCACACTAAAAAGCTTCTGTACAGCTGAGGAAACAATTAACAGCATGAATAAGAAACCTGTAGAAATGGAGAAAATATATACAACTATTCACCCAACAAAGAATTAATATATAGAATAGTCAAGAAACTCAACAGAAAAGAAAAAGAAGACAAAAATTTAACAAATGAGCTAAGCAGACATCTCTCAAAAGAAGACATACAAATGGCCAAAAAAATATGAAAAAGAAACATCACTAATAATCAGGGAAATGCAAATCAAAAACACAGTGAGAGATCATTTTATCATAGCAAGATTCCCTCTCTAATATATACATATACAGTAGAACCTCCACACATTGACTGCCTCCTTAAGTTGACCCAATTTTCATAGACCAGTGATGCACCACAGGTACATATCAGTACTGCAGGCCTACCTCCTTATGTTCCCCCATATGTTGATCATTTTGTTCCAATTCCTTGGGTGGTCAACTTATTGAGGTTCTAGTGTACTTTAGTATTTTGCTTGATGTACTACATTATACAAGTACTACATTGCTTGGTGTAATAGTCTTGGCTGATAGCTTTTTCTTTTGCCACTTTAAATATATAATCCCATTCTCTCCTTGCCCATTGAGTTTTTGCTGAGAAATCCACTGATAGTGTAATGGAGATTCCCTCACATGTGAATTGATGTTTTTCTTTGCTGCCTTCAAAATTCTTTCTTTGTCTTTGACTTCTGATACTTTTAACTGTAGTATGTCTTAGAAAAGACCTCTTTAGGTTGAATTCTAGGGGGGACTTTTCAGCTACATGGATATGGTTGTTCATTTCTCTTCTAAAACTTGGGAAGTTTTTGTAATTATTTTGTTAAATAAGCTTCCTATCCCTGTCTAAAATTTCTATAATGCAAAAATTTGTTCTGTTAATGGTGTCTGTTAAGAGAAGTGACCTATCTTTTTTTTTTTTTTTTAGACAGAGTCTCACTTTGTTTCCCCCCGTAGAATGCTGTGGCATCCCAGGTCACAGCAACCTCCAGCTCTTGGGCTTAGATGATTCTCTTGCCTCAGTCTCCCAAGCAGCTGGGACCACAGGTGCATGCCACAACGCCTCGCTATTTTTTGTTGCAATTTGGCCAGGGCCAGGTTTGAACCCGCCACCCTCAGTATATGGGGCTGACGCCCCACTCACTGAGCTCAGGCACTGCCCACAGGTGACCTATCCTAAAGTTCAGATATTCTTTCTTCCTGTTGATCTAGTCTTCTGCTAAAATTCTCTATTTTTTTCATGCTCTTAATTCTTCAGCTCCAAGATCTCTGTTTGCATCTTTTAAAAAATAATACCTTTGTTTTTGTTGAAGTTCCCATTCATCTTATGAATTATTTTCATGAATTTGTTGAATTGTTTATGTTTTTTTTCCTTATATCTCACTTTCCTGAAGATCATTATTTTGAATTTCTTTTCAGGCAATTCGCAAATTTCCTTTTCTTTGGGGTCAGTTAGTGAAGAATTATTGTGTTCCTTTGCTGGCTTATATCATGCTTGCTTATTTTTCATGTTTTTTTAATCTCTGTGTTGACGTCAGTGTCTCTGCTGGTATATTCATCTCTTCCAAACTTTTTAAAATGACTTTTGTACAAAAAGATTTATACCTGAAAATGAGTGATTTACACCTGAAAATGAATGATTTACACCATGACATTAAGGAAGGTTATAGTGGCTCCACTTCTGAATCAATTCAGTGTTATAGCCTTCATGTAGCTTCTCCAACTATGGTCAATATCAGCAATGATTGTGGGTACCTCAATGACCTAGGCTATCATGGCACCAGCAACAGCAGCATAAATTGTAAGGTCCTCATTAACAAAAGCTTTCGTGGTCCTGTTCACAATGAGGAACTCCTCCTGCAATGAAGAGACTGAGCCAAGGGTGTCCCTCTTGGTGTTAGGTCTGATGTGGCCCACAAGCAGCTATAGTGGTTAGTTCTGATTCCAGAGCATAGCTGCTTAGAATGGCTGTGGAGGTGGGTCCTGAGTCAGAGTCTCACTAATTTATTATGGCACCTTGGTCTTGGGGTACAGGTGTATATTCTGAGGCTGGTTTGAATGCAAATTTCTCACAGGGCTATCATCTGATTTGAAGATATCTCACAGTACCTCAGGCCTAGGGAACTGGATTTTAGCTATAACTCTAACTTTGAGGGCAGGGCATTGCACCATCTTGGCTCCAGGTAAGAAGGGTGCTATGGAGATTTGCACCATGGAAGCAGTGTACAGTTGCAATTTGGTAACCAGAGTCAATAGGAAACAGTGGTAACTCAGCTCCCAGGAAATTAGGTACTAGGTAGTGGCAACTGGGATGGTGGGACATGGAGGTTTGCCAGTCCACATGCAGTGGCAGTGAGGACCTGGAATGGCAGAATGCAGAAGTTGTTTGGGCCCTTGAGCATAGGGGACCAGCCCCCACACAACCTGTGGGATCCTCAATGTTCAGAAATAAAAGCAATAGAGACAGAGTAAGATTTAAAAAGAATGGGCCTGGGGGACCAATGCCACTTATTCAAGAGATGGTGAAGGCCCCAAACAATGGGTTCACTCCATACTTATTGTATACATTATTATTTAAATCAATGACATGAATATTCATAAAAAAGGCAAAACCTCCTTCCCTATGCTGGTATTCTTCTGGCATTTGCAATTTCACCTAGCTACTCTTTAACCAACTCTTATGATTCTTGCCATTTCATTCTACTCTAATTATAAACTAAGGAAATACAATGCAGTTTAACAAGCAAAGAACCAGGTTTTGAAATAGGATGTGAAAATAGTGGCAGGTTTGATCACACATTCAGATTCCACAGGAGGCAGCTAAGTCTCTGGGTCTCTGGGGCAAAAAGGCTAACTCCACACCCATACCAGGAGTAGGGGAGAAAAAGGGCTTTTTCCCTTATCTAACCCCAAGAGGCTTTTCCTCCTATCTAAGAGCCAGCTGCGCACATTGTCCCCATTGCATGTTGCAGAGGCCCATTAGCCCGCAGAGACCTTTGTTAAGAGTTTCTATAGGGAAAAGGTCAGGCCTCAGTAAGGCTTCTCTCTTAAAGTTCTTTAAGGCCTTTGCTGTCATTTTCAACAGACTTTGGGGGGCTTCCAATACACATTGTGATCTCCCTACAGACATACTTTCCCCAAGTGTTCCTTTCTTCATTCGCCACTTGTTCCTTGCCTTGTGATCTACTTTTAATTATCTCATAAATCACTTCATAAAGGTAAATCAAATTAAAAACTTTAAACTTAATCTTACCAACTTATACTTTTCAGCCCTAGCCTTCTAGCTTTCCATTCACTGTGTGAGGGACAGCACAATGATGGTGACTTCATTCCTTGGGAAGAAGAGTGTCTCTGCAGATCAGATGCTGGGAGGCTATTCTAGTTCCGGGGATGCAGGGTAACAGTTTTCAGCCTGTTGATTGGGGTTGTCTCAACTCAGCCAACACTCCATTTCCCTGGGACATGAGGTAGCACTCTGGCTCAGTCCTGTGGGGCCTAGCTGCTTGGCTTGTCCAACCACTGATTCCCTGGGAGGCAATGCATTCCTTCAGCTTATTCCCTGTGTTCCTGGCTATTCTGGGCAGCTAAGGCACTGACCACAAAAGGGAGGGTACCACTTTAGTTCTAGCGTCTTGTGGTATGACTGTTCTGGGTGAAACGGAAATCGTTTCCTCAGGAGCCAGGGCACTGCTTCATTTCAGGCACTGGAGGATAGGGTGCAACAGTGACTGGGAAATGTAGATGGAGTGGCTCTGTGGTATCTTTGCCTCACAGGGAAAAAGGTAGTAATAGGTTGCTCAGGAATGGTGGGCCATTAAGCAAGAGTGGTTCAGCAGTGACAAAGAATTGGTGCCAAGATTATTTGCTCCCAGGGGAGGACACACCCTTGCACTGGCTGCGTTTATAAGATGACATAGTGTAGCAGCCACGGGCTATGGAAGGTGGGGCACACTGTCAGCTCCTCTGGGGGAAGTGTATGTGTGGAGACTCCAGGAAGCTCCCTTATCTGGGCCTAGTGCCTGTGAGCACTGCAGGAGTCCTTGGTGGTGAGGACTATTGATTTCCAAGGTTGTAATGTCGGGTGCTGGGGTCCTCTTACTTGCCTTTTCCCTTCAAGAGAAGTCCTTAATGGTTCTGAGCCTATCTTAAATGAAGGAAGATGTGGCTAGAGCCAATATGTTTCTTTCTATTCTCTGTGTGGCCTTTCTGGATTTGCAAACTCTATAGGGTTTCTGCTACTCCTTTGATATACTCCAGCATCCTCCTTTAATTTTTTATATCAAAATTCAGTTGTTATGGCTATCCTTATTGGCTTCTATTTGGGCTTATTACTTACGTCACTCTCCTACTCTGCATTTTTTGATTAGAAAGTTTAATAGCTTGTTAAGGGATACAAATGACAAAATATAAAAATTTTGGCATAAGTATCCTGAAAGGTGAAGGGAGAGGAGTGCTTGTCTTCCTGCCTAAAGGGTGTTCAAGCACTGCATTGGGGCTATTTGGGTTAGCCTGCTAGATAGCTGAACCTAGCTGACCTGGTGACTGTGCTTCCTGCAGAGCAATTCTGTTAGCTGGGTTCTCTGGTGGGGTACCTTTGTGAGCCAGAATGCAGAGCCACCACCAAGGTACATGAGCTGGTTGCTGTGAGACCCAAGTGATGCTATTTGTTTCTAAATGGCCCTGGGTGATCTAGCTTTTCTACTTACTACCCCACCTCCTATGTTCCCCATGTGATAGAGAATAGAGTGGTCCTCCTGCAAAGGATCCCAGAATGGTGGCGTAGCTGAATATTTGCCCTCATCACTCTTTTCTCACTGTGGAAACCATGATTCTAGATGAATCCTCCCTGCATGGTGCTGTGCTGGCTTGGGGGAAGGGCATTTTGCAGTCAAACATTCTTCTTACCATTTGAATGCAGCTTTTCTCAGTTCTGTTTTTCCAAGGACGTCCCAAAGAAAGTAATCTTCGAATGTTGTCTACAACATGAGATCAAAGATTGGGAGAAGAATGCAAGCTTATTATTGATTTTAATAAAGACTCCCCCTAAAGGAAGTAAAACTAGAGACACTCTCTGAGGTTAATTGTTAATGATATTTTATGTAAGCAAGCAGCATTTTCAGTTTTGTCATTCAAATGCATAGATACCAAGATCTTCGGTGTCATGGATTTCTCTGTGAAAATATCATATTACCTACAAATATGTCTAATAATGTCCTTTTCATGTTAAACAGATGTTCACCAATACTTTTATTTTTCATCAGGCCTGTTTTAAAGATTGCTATTCTAACAAATTCAAATTTCTTTTTTATTTTACTTATTTGTATTTTTAGAGACAAGGTCTTACTCTGTCACTGAGGCTGGAGCATAGTGGTATGATCATGGCTACTGCAGCCTTGAATTCCTGGGCTTGAGTGATCCTACTGCTTCAGCCTCCCCAGTAGCTGGGACTATAGATGTGCACCACCACATCTGCCTAATATTTTAGTTTAGTTTTTTTTTTTTTTGGTAGAAAGTGGGGTTTTGCTATGTTTCTCAGGCTGTTCTTGAACTCCTGGCCTCAAGCGATGACTTAGACTCTTAAAGTGCTGGGATTACAGGTATGGCCTCAAATTTCTTAATGGATATTTGGATGATATTTAATCAATGCACTAATTTAATCATTTATTTAATGTTTTGGAAAATATAGGATAAAATATTCCAAGAAATTATTTTAAGTTTACATCATTGGACATCACAATTTGTTATACATTATTGCCATTAATATAGAGGAACTTCCTTTGTTGTCCTCCATAATAGGAGTGCTAGAATAGTGGAACAAAAAACTCCTCTTTCCTATCACAGACGTGGGCATGCCATTTGGTCTATTTCTCATAAACTCAGTTAGTATTTATTGGGAAACCACTTTTTCTTCTAGGCACTGTGAGAAATACAACAACTTTAAGGTAAAGTTTTTACTGTTTAGTTGTTTACAAATTATTTTAATTGTGAAATAATTATAGGAAGTTCTTGACTTACAAACATCCAAGTGATGTGCAACTTGCACTTATGAACCGTGGCTACTACAGGTAATAGGTAAATGTACTTGTAGCAACTTACAAACAGATTCAATTTAAAAACACACCTACAGAACCCATATCATTTGTAACCTGAGGGCTGCCTATACCATATACTCTTGTTCAGAGATAAATTTAACATACAACTAGCTGTAATAATTCACCTTTTGATGTTCTACAAGCTATTTTAGCTTGAAGCTTATATAAAGCACTAGAGATTACAAACTGAAAAACAATTGAATGACACTTTCTATCCACTTTTTATTGATCACACAAATAAACGTCAAATTTTTCATTAGAGCTACCTTCAAATGATCAATGTTTAATAAGTAGATTCATCATTATGTTGAAATGGTAAGGACAGATTACCAGTATAGTAGTATTTCTTAGCTTGTAATTTATGGCCCTTTCTCATAGACAAAATTTGCACACACATACAAACACACATCCATCCAGCGAGATCCTGATATTACCTCTCTTGTTCTTGTTGACAATCATCAGTCTAGATATTGCTGGGCTTTATTGATGACAGGTGTTATTTCATCAGTAGTCAAGTGGCCTGACTCCCTAAGTATTAAGTATTAATATCAAGTATTTCAAACATGTGGAGACATCTACCGTGGGTATAGGCCTAATTTCAAGGGTCATGTCAATAGTAAGAGTCATACTCTGAAAGTTGTGTGAATGTACTACTGGTATTGATGCTTTAGAATTTCATTTAGTACAATTCATCCCTTGTACTTGGAAGATGAAATGAAATGAAATGAAAGCAAGAATGTTTTTGCTCAATTTTTAGATTGCAAACACTTCTACAGATGGTTGTGCTTTTTGCTTCCTGCTTTTACTTACTTTGCAGCTCCTCTTCCAAGAACTCCTAATTTTTGTCTTTTAGACCTGGACCTACACAGTCTGGGGTACTGGGCACTCTTGTGTTGAGGCAGGCAAGATGTTAAACATGAAAATTGTGAAGGAAGGCTCGGCGCCTGTGGCTCAAGAGGCTAAGGCGTCAGCCACATACACCTGAGCTGGCGGGTTCAAATCCATCCTGGGCCCACCAAACAACAATGACGTCAAAAAATGCAACCAAAAAATAGCCGGGTGTTGTGGCGGGCATCTATAGTCCCAGGAGGGGGAGGCAGGAGAGTCACTTGAGCCAGGAGTTGGAGGTTGCTGTGAGCTGTGATGCCATAGCACTCTATCCAGGGTAACAGCTTGAGGCTCTGTCTCAAAAAAAAAAGAAAGAAAGAAAGAAAGAAAATTGTGAAGGAAAAGAGTGGAAGTCTTTGTAAGAGTAGATTCAAGGGAAGAATTTTCTGAGTTGTGCGGCCCTCTTAACACACTGGCCTTGTACCTCAAAGACTGCTAAATGAACAAGGCTTCACACTAACTATATACCACAGCTACAGATCTCCATCACAGCAGAAGTATTTAAGTTATTGATGTCTATGCAAAATATGAATGCTCGTGAGTGTCTTTTTATGCCTGATGGCATAAAAAGTACTGGCCAAAGTACTGGTATTTGTCAAAAGCTCCCCCAAGTGATTTTGATGCACAACCACAGATTAGGAACATTATGTATAATAATGGTTCTCAATCTCAGTTGCACATTGGAATCACTTAGGGAATTTAAAAATCTCCTGATACCCAGATTCTGACACCCAAACTGTACCCCAGACCAATTAAGAATGAGAATCTGCAGGGGTGAGGCACAGGCCTCAGTATTTTTAAACTAATGTACTAATTAGAACCATTGGTGATCATATTTTATTTGAGTAGTTAATAAAATAATTAGGGAGATTTCTGTAATCCCAGATAATACTATAGTGTTTCAGATAGAACCATCTGTCAAGAAGACTTTAAAAATATTTAAGCTTTGGGTAGTTTTCTGTGGTAGAGGAGTATTTTTCTATCTTTGGGGGTGACAGACCCCTTTTTTAAAAGAAAATTTACATGCAGAATTCATTTAGTAATGCAGAGATAACAATTATGCAAGTTTTACAATGGTGTTTAAAAGTTTTGTTTGATGGGAAGATATGCCCATTTCTGGAAATCCTGCACTGTTTCCTAATCTGCAGTTCCTCAGAACTTAGGTTGAAACCCTGTGATTCAATGTACAGAGAATATAAGAACCTATTCTGAGGAATTCAATTAGAGTTAGTTGAATTTAAATTTGAAATCCTCATTTACATGATATGGCTGGTGGCCAAAATGTTAATTTAATCATTCATGATTCATTAAAAAAGCTTTCATTTGTTGCCTTATTATGACTTAGTCATAATTCTAGGAAACAAAAATAGCATTGTGAAGATCTACCCAAAACTAACAATGTCAATACATTTTTTATTCCCAAATTGAAATATATGCTAATTTTGCAAATAGTCAGAAAATTACACAAAAGCAAAATGTAGAAACTAAGTTATCTGTAATTTCATCACCTGGAAGCCACCATTATTAACATTGCATCATAGGAATATACTTCTTCCTTTCTCCACACCCACATGCATGTTTTTTTCTTTCCTTTGCTTTTTATTACTTCTTTTTTTTTTAAGTGAGATTATATCATGTATATTGCTCTGTAATCTGCTGCTTTTACTCAATCATATGTCATGAACTTCAGACTTCAGATTTGCCTGATTCCAGTGCATTGCCATATGGTAGCTTGCTGGGCATGGTGGTTTCTTTAGCTTCCCTATAATCTCTATCAGGCCTTCCAAAGGCACTCAATAAACATTTAGTTCAAGCAAAAACAGAGTTCCTTGATAGACAATGTTGTTTCAATATAAATTTCATGGTGGGACCTGGTACCATTCTTCTAACCAGATTGTTCCTTACAACCCCCTCTACAGAGCTGTCCTTCCTAGTTCCAAAAGATAAACCTGACTAACCTGTGTGGAATTGGTATTAATTCCAATTCCACACAATTCTAAATGTTTTAATGTTTCTCACATCTTGATTATCAAGTTTCTTTGTTGTCATTTTCCTACACATTTTAATAATCAAAAGTGATCCCCCTACCCCAATTCACTTAAATGGACCAGCTCTGCTGGCCATTTGTTGGATGTGGATACAAAAAGCTGCTTCTTAGGCTGGGTGAGGTGGCTCATGCCTGTAATACTAGCACTCTGGGAGGCTGAGGTGCATGGATCGCCTGAGCTCATGAGTTGGAGAACAGCCTGAGCCAGAGTGAGACCTCATCTCTAAAAATAGCCGGGCGTTGTGGTGGGCACCTATAGTCCCAGCTACTCAGAAGGCTGAGGCAAGAGAATTGCTTAAGCCCAAGAGTTGGAGTTTGCTGTGAGCTGTGACATCACAGCACTCTACCAAGGGTGGCATAGTGAGACTGTCTCAAAAAAAAAAAGTTGCTTTTTAAATGTTACAGTGTAAAGGGAATACATCCTGAAAAAGCTTGCATGTATGTGTCTGTGCATACGTGTATATGTGTGTGTGTGTGTGTGCAGATGTATGTTTTAAATGATGGAAAAAAGACAATCCGGTTTACCCTTATCTTTAGTAATTACCCAAATGCAACAAGGAGGATGAGAAATAAAAATGTAAATGCCATTTTTGATAAATCTACAAGGTAGCTATGGTTATGAACCACAAAATACAAGGAGGGACTAGCAAGAAAAGAATCCTCATGGCTGCAGAGCCCAGAGTAAGTCAGCAAAGGATAGTTCTCCAAAGTAGGAGGTACGCTTTGATTTGAGAGACAAAAACCTGCTTGATAAAAACATGATGGGCAAGCTGGTGGGCAAACATTCTTGCAATCTCACTGCTTTCTGTAGTTCCATCTCCATTATTTTTAAGTCACTCACTTTAGTACCCTACCTCCAAGAAACCTTCAAACAACCACCTATTGGGACACATCATTAATTCTGTTCTGGTTGCTCTCACTCACTGCATATCTTTCTTTTCTTGTTCACCTAGTTTAAATTCCATGACTGATTATGGTATCAGTTATTTGCATGCATTTTCGACTTCCTTGCCCTTTTTTTACTTCCTCTTACTCACTGGGAAAATTCCAACCCTGTTTTTACATGAGGACTTTGACTTGCGCAGCTGAATGTGGGTGGAGAAAATCCCACAACCATGCTGCTGAGTCTCACTTCAAATTTTGACATCTTGTGTGTTCTTAATGCTGCCTGGTAATCAAACTACACATCCTTGTTTCTTTTACTCTCCTACTCTTCTAGATGACTTTTCCTTTATCCTCATACCCCCACATCACTACCAATAGTTACATCACCACACTCTGTTGGTTTTTCCTATATTACTGGTCCCTCCTTATCAGTCTCATTTGCTGGTTCCTTTTAATGTCTTCAAACTTTAAATTTTGGAGTATGGCAGGTTTCTGTCCTTGAATCTCTTCATTTTTTAATCTATATTTACATTTTTTTCTCTTGATGATTTCACCCAATACCATGTTTTTAAATATTATTCATATACTGATGACTGCCAAATTTGTATTGATAGCTCAGACACCTCTCCTGAATTTCAGTGTCATATATTTATCTGCTTATCTGATTTCTTTACTTGCTTAACTCTCAAGCTTCTCATAATTACTTTGTCCATATTACTTAAACTTGCTTCTTGCCCAGTCTTCTTCATCTCAGTTATATACAATTCCACCTTTATAGTAGCTGGGGCCAAAATATCAGGGTCATCTTTGACTATTTACTTTCTCTCACATCCTAGATCCAGCTCATTAGTAGATCTTGTTGGCTATCTTTTGAATGTATTCTGAATCCTAGAATTCTTGCTATTTCCAAGGCCTTCATCCAGGTCTAATCTAACCATTTATCTACTAGCTATTGCAATAGGCTCCTTACTGGCCTTCCTGCTTCTGTTCTTGGTTCCTGTAGTCTGTTGTCAACATGGAAGACAGAGTGATTTGATTAAAATGAAGGCAACATACCAAATATAAAAATACTTCTTTGAGACAACCAGGGATATTTCAATATAAACTAGATAATAAATAATACAAAGAATTATTGTTAATTTTTGGGGTGTGATAATGCATGGTAGTTATGTTTTCAAAAAGTGCTTATTAGAAATTCACATAGAGGTACATATCAAAGTATTCATAGGAAAAAATTACATGCTATCTTCCAAAAATGTGGGAGAAGAAGCAAGATTGGAAAATATTGATAGTCATGAAAGTGAGTGACGTGCTTAGGAGTTTAACACTTTTATCAGTTCTAGAAGAGATTAGTAGCGTCCTCTTATCTGAGTTTTTGCTTTCTGCAGTTTCAGTTGCTTTGGTTCAAATATATTAAATGGAAAATTCCAGAAATAAACAATTCATAAGTTTTAAGTTGTGCACTGTTCTCTGTAGTGTGATGAAATCTTGGGCCAATCTGCTGTGTACTGCCGAGAACATGAATCATCCCTTTGTCCAATATATCCACACTTTACATTTATCCTTCCATTAGTCACTTAGTAACTGCTTCAGTTATCAGATGGATTGTTGTTGTAGTATTTCAGTGTTTGTGTTCAAGTAACCCTTATTTTACTTACTAGTGGCCCCAAACCTCAAGAGTAATGAGTCTATAAGAATTCTCCATATTTCTTTCCATAAAGGTTGTATAAGTGTGCAATTCCACCAGCAGTGTGAAAGTGTTCCCTTCTCTCCACATCCACACCAGGATCTGCAAATTTGGGATTTTTGGATGTGAGCTCATTTTGCTGGGGTTAGGTTATATCTCAGAATGGTTTTGATTTACATTTCTCTGATTATTAGAGCATTTTTTCATGTGTTTGTTGGCCATTCATCTGTCATTTTCAAAGTTTCTGTTCATGTTTCTTTCCCACTTATAAATGGGGTTGTTTGCTCTTTCCTTGTTGATTTATTTGAGTTCTCTGTAGATTCTAGTTATCAGCCCTTTGTCAGATTTGTAACATGCAAATATTTTCTCCCATTCCAAAGACTATTTCTTTGCTTTAGTTGTGGTACTCTTAGCTGTGCAGAAGCTTTTTTGCTTGATCAGTTCCCATTTATTTATTTTTGGTGTTGTTGCAAATGCTAGGGAGGTTGTCTTCATAAAAATCTTTTCTAGGCCAAGCATTTTCCTTATATTCTCTTCCAGAATTTTTATTGTTTCATGTCTTAAATTTAAATCCTTTATCCAGTGAGAGGTGTGGGTCCAATTCCAGTCTTCTACATCTGGCTAACCAGTTCTCCCAGAACCATTTATTAAATAGGGATTATTTTCCCCAGTGGATGCTTTTGTTTGATTTATCAAAGTTCAAATAGCGATATCTGGCTAGGTTCATCTCTAGATTCTCTATTCTATCCCATAGATCTGTATCTCTATTTTTGTGCCAGTACCATACTGTTTTGATCACTATAGACTTGTAGTATAACCTGAAGTCTGGTAATGTAATAACTCTGGATTTATTTTTATTTCTAAAAAAAGGTCAATCTTCCATTTGATCCTGCAATTCTATTACTAGGTATCTACCCAGAAGAACAAAAATCATTTTACCACAAAGACATTCGAATCAGAATGTTTATTGCAGCTCAGTTCACAATGGCCAAGTCGTGTAAACAACCTAAGTGCCCATAAACCCATGAATGAATTAACAAACTGTGGCATATGTATACCATGGAGTTACTATTCAGCCATAAGAAAAGATGGTGATTTTATATCTTTGATGTTTATCTGGATGGAGTTGAAACACATTTTTCTTAGTAAAATATCTCAAGAATGGGGAAAAAAAATCCAGTGTACTCAATATTAACATGAAACTAATGTATAGATAACTACACATCCACACAAATGATGAAATACAATTATAGTCTAGCGAAAGGTAGGGAAACAGCGAGAGAGGGGAGGATGGAGGAGGGAGGGCATTGATGGGATCTCACCTAATGTGTACAATGTGAGAATATTTAGCATGCCCCCTAGGTAAAGGGTTCAATTATGACTTGAACCTTATAATTGAAAACATAAGCTAAAAATCTGTACCCTCATATTAAATTGAAATTTAACAAAAAGAGTAATGAGTCTATAATATTGTTATAATGGTTATGTTTTATTATTAGTGTTATTATTAGTTTTATTATTTTTTGTTTTATATTTTTAATTTATTTGTTATTTTATTATGTTTTATTTATTATAATGTTTTATTAGTAGTATTGTTAGTCTCTTTTAATCTGTCTAATTTAAATTAAACTTTATCTTGGGTATGTTTGTATAGGAGAAAACATAGTATATTTAGAATTTAGTACTATCTATAGTTCCAGGCATCCACTCGGGGTCTTAGAATATATCTCCTGCAGATAAGGGGACTATAGTACCTTCAAAGTCCTCAAAGAAAAGAAAGTACAATCAAGAAATTTATGTGTAACCAAACTTAAGTTGAAAAGAAACAGAAAAAATACATGTATTTTTTAGACATGGGGGTCTTGCTCTTGCTTAGGCAGGTTTCCAACTCCTAAGCTCAAACAATCCACCCACCTTGGCCTCCCAGAGTGCTAGGATGACAGGCATGTGACACAATGCTCAGCCTCCTTACTAGGAGGAATGGGGAGAAAGGACTCTCTCTCTCTCTCTTTCTCTCTCTATAGAGAGAGCACCTGGTGTTGTGGTAGGTGCCTGTAGGTCCACCTATTCAGGAGGCTGAGGTAGGAGGATCATTTGAGCCTAAGAGTTTGAGGTTGTTGTGAGCTGTGACTCCATAGCATTCTACTAAGGGTGACAGAGTAAGACTCTGCCAAAAAAAGATAAAGAAAAAAGAAACTAAAGGAAAAATTGAGATGAACAGAGAAAGTGTACCAAAATTATGAGTGCATGCTGAATGTCTTATTATAGGACTAGGAATAAATGTGGAGATTATAGCTACAGAATGGAATGCACATTTTTTAAAGAAATGATATAAGCTCAAATGACATCTCCTTTAAGAGAACATCCTTTGTGGGGAGACCTTCAAATAACAACTTTAATTCTTAGTGGTTATGCCTGTTTGGGTTAGTTTCTTATAAAATAGAGATGATAATACCTAAAATCTTAGTCATTTCAAGAGATTATTTATTATACTAGGTATTTCCCCAGGTGAAAGTTAATACTGAATAAAACAGACATGGAGCCCCCCCTTCTACTTGAGGGAAACAAATAAGTGAAATATATTGTATGTGGAATGGTAATAAGTGCTATGAAGAAAACCAAAAACCAAACCAAGTGCATACGGAGTGCTGGAGACAGAGGGCATTGAAATTTCAATTGCTTCATAGCTGAAGGAGATGAAGTGAGCCATGGAGATGTGGCAGAGGGGATTGAAGTTGGTCACTGCTCTGATTCCTGATTGCAGGTGTAATTACTGTTGTTTCTATGTAATTATCAACACTAGCTTCCTTGAAGCACCAATGTTGGACTTTAACAACTTTAGACCAAGGTCTTCTAGTAGAATACTTCCCTGTTTTCTTTCTGTAACTTGGACCTAAACAGCCCTGACTTGAACTCTCCGTTTCTTACAAAGGTCCTGGGTATATCAGCATTTTATTTGTCTTGCTCTTAATTACAGTCCTTTCTCCCCATTCCTCTTCTGACTGATGCAAGGTGGTGGATGGCTAGGCTGGAGGGCAATCTTAAGTAACACTATCCTGTGCTGCACTCAATTATCACTTATCACACCTCCTGAGGCACAGTCCTTTTCTCCAGGCTAAACTTCTGCAACTTATATTCTTTCCTTAAGGTGAATTCCTTCCATATCCAGACTTCTGTCCAGGGAGTTAAGTGGTAACTTGCTTCCTGATAGCTTACGGGTGTACTAAGGATTTCACCATTATGCTCATCTTTTCCTATCTTTGTTCTTATTCATTAATTCATTTTATACAATAACTTTTTTTAGCACCTGCTATGTGTCAAACTTTGGTAGATACTGGATATACAATAAGGAATGAAATAGATATGTGTTTTTGCCCTCATACTTTACAAAGGTCTGTTCATGTTCTTATACAACAGACCTTTCCTATACTTACCCTACGAGACAAGAAATAAGTATGTTACTTAGGCTGCCTCATATTTGCAAACTCTATAACTTGTAGAACATATATTTAGACTTTCAACATTTGTGCTTTTAGAATTTGTTTGATTTATATTAGTGAACTCAATTTGACTTAATTTTTTTTGCATTATTACTTAATGTAACATTAATAAAACTAGGGCTTCCCATATAGTTTAGGCATTATACAGCAACTGTATTCAAACAAGTGCAAACTTAATAGTCAAGAATTCTTGAGGAGAAAATTAAAGTTTTCTTTAAAGGACATAAAAATGGGTCTACTTAATAACTTAAATCAAAATAATTTAAAGTTATCTATTGCCATCCATTTCTTATGCCCTTACACACACTGTAGCAGCTTCAGATAAAGCTATCTTCTTTTCGTTCATCCATCAACTCAGGTACCAATACATCTGTGCCTCACTGAAATTTCATTGCCTGAAATATTTCAACCCCTGCCATATCACCTGTTTATTGTGAAAGTTACCTTAAGTTCTTTGGCTTATTTATTTTCTTTTACTTCATTTATTACACAGATTTTCTACAACAATGGTTTTTAAAGATTAGCAAGTATCAGAATCATTAGGAAGTCTTTGTCAAACATAAGTAGCTAACCCTTACCTCCAGAGTTTCTGGATTGGGGCTCAAGAATTTACCTTTCTAGTAGTTCACAGGTAATATCAATGATGCTGGTCCATGGAACACATTTTGAGAGCCACTTCTCTACAGTATAACATCTGAGAGTTGTTCCAGCAAACAATTAATCTATTTATGGGTAGGTGCCTTTGTTGTACATAATGTTGTCTGATTCCTTACATATTAATACAAAGATTATGAATTTAATGAATCGTCTTCTGTCACCAAATTTAAAATTCTGAATGTAGGGATACATATTTGGATAGGCTATGATGTAAGCAAGAAGAGTAAAGGAAATAATATTTATTGCCTGTTATTCTCTTCAGGAAACAGTAGAATATGGTTGTTAGCAAAATTAGTGGTACAGTAAGTCCTCTGAGGTTTGGTCTTGGCCCTGGGAAAGTTATTCTTTTGTGCCTCAGTTTGTTACTTTTAAAATGAAGATAATGCAAGCAACCACCTCATAGTGTTGGGGGAAGGCTTAAATGATTTCATAAACATAAAGCCCTTGAACAATGCCTGGGCTGTGTGTGCACTCTGACATTATCTATTGCTGTTATCGGGAACTTGTTGAGTGTTTTCTATATATAATCTCATTATAACCTCAGATCAATCATAAAAGGTAACTACCCATATTATTTTCATTGTGATGACTAGGAAACAGAAGTTTAGAAAGGTTAAATAATTGATCAAAGTTTCCCAGCTAGTAATAATCTCTGGTCTTTGTATTTTACCGGTATTTGCTCAAAGGAATCATTTTATTTCTGCAATAAAGATGGTACAGGGAAGCTGTACCATTCAAAAGTATATTTGAATGTGATTAAATAATTACTTATTGACTATTATGGTTGGTAAATATTACAATCAAATGCTATTGTGTGTACTTTAGATTGTATTAAAGATAAATAATTGAGGCAAGGATAGGTAGAATAGTAGCTGTATAACATACTAATAAGTATCAAAAAATTGCAGAGTATCCAGTACATAATAAATGTATAATAAATATTGCACTATGGGAATGAATGTGATTTCAAATTGAAACTACCTAAAATTAAAGATCATAATATCCAGAGTCAGTGAGATTATAGAGAAATACTCAACAAAATTTAAATTTATATTTCTTTTGGTCCTGAGAATCTGTGTGTCTATCCTAGGAAATACTTTTGTGCCCATGAAATGTATATACAATGATGTTCAGATTCAGCACTGTGTATTTGTCAACAGTTAGAAACCTAAATGTTCATAAATGGAATTATTTAATAAAGTTAGTCACCTGTTTGATGAGGGAAAGCAATACATATTGAAATGAAACATCTCCAAGATGCGTTAAGTGAAAAGAATGGTAACAGAGGGCAGCGCCTGTGGCTCAAAGGAGTAGGGCACTGGCCCCATATGCCGGAGGTGGTGGGTTCAAACCCAGCCTTGGCCAAAAGCTGCAAAAAAAAAAACACACAAAAAAAACCAAACCAGAATGGTAACAGAAACGGGTAGAATTATTTGTTTTGTTTTCAGAGCTCAAAATTCTAAAAGAAATATGTAATGCATGAAAAAGTCTCCAAGTTCGAAAGGTTATACCTCAGACGGTTATCAGTTGTTGCCCCTCGAAAGTGAAGAGGTCTAGGAAAAGGAGGTTAAGAAGAATTTTTGTTTTGCATACTTAATAGTCTATATTGTTTGTATTTTCCATAATTATTATGTATTCCTCATGTTTATTTGTGAAATCAAAAAAAGAAAAAGGCAATTTGCTCAATAGATTCACTTAAAAACCTCTTACTAATGATAATAGATGCCAAATTTTACAGAAGTAAGTTTTTATTGAGTCTTAAAGGATGTCTATTTGAGCAATTATCAACTGTTTTAAAAAATTTCCAAAGTCATCTTTCTTCCCTCTAATTTTATTACTTGTAATTCGGCTGATTCCTAGAATAGTTCCTGTGAGTAATAAAAGAGCTGAATTGGCATCTGAGCGGAAAGCACATGATGTTAAAATTCTTGTAGCAGTAAAGACACAGCCAAAGGAGTTTGCTTTAAGACTATTACATCATTTTATGCTTGATGTTGTATAGAGTTGACAATACAAAACCAAACAAACAGAAGCACCATTGCACAAAAGGAGATAGCATAGAAAAAGTGGTTTTCTGTTTTCTCCTCCCAGTGGATAGTTCTATCAGTGTTCAGTGGGAGGCAGTATTAGATGTGGATGGGAGAAGAGAAACTTATTCTCAAGGCTTTTGTTTCTGTTTGAGAATTATAGGGTGACATACCAGTTTTCTTGCCTTCAGTAGCAAAGTACCACAAACTGGTTAGCTTAAATTAACAGAAATTTATTCTTTCACAGTCTGGAGGTTAAACTTCCAACAACAAGGTGTAGGCAGCTTGAAGCCTCCATGGGAGATTTCTTCATTGTTTCTTCCAGCTCCTAACAACTCCAGGCATTCCATAGCTGTAGACATATCACTATAATCTCTGCCTCTGTTTATGGGATTGATTTCTCCCTGTGTGTCTCTGTCTTCTCTTCTCATAAGGACACCAGTCATACTGGATTAGGGCCCACATTAATTGTAATTGGCCTTGCAAAATGACCACTTCCTTAGGTTGGTTTTAACTCCCTCAGACTTTACCAGTCAAGCCTAAATGAGCAGACTTAACTAGCCTCTCCATAGGACTCCCCATCTATCACTAAGAGCTGATTCTTGAGCCAGCCCACCTGAGGAGCCTATGACTTCAAACCCCATACAACCTGACCTGCATTCTACAACTCTGACCTTAGTGGCTCAGGGAGATGGTTTAGATTATTTCCACATTCAAGAATCCATGCCCCTGTAAACTAATACAATCTTTTTGGAAGGAACTATGGAGAAACCTCAAAGAACTCAAGCTAGAGCTCCTGTTTGATTCTACAATCCTATTATTGGGTATCTATCCAGAAGGAAAAAAAACCTTTTATCATAAGGACACTTGTACTAGACTGTTTATCGCAGCTCAATTTATAATCGTGAAAATGTGGAAACAGCCTAAATGCCGCCCAACTCAGGAATGGATTAACAAGCTGTGGTACATGTATAACATTGAATACCATTCCACCATTAAAAAAAATGGAGACTTTACAGCACTTGTATTAACCTGGATGGAAGTGGAACACATTATTCTTAGTAAAGCATCACAAGAATGGAGATGCATGAATCCTATGTATTCAGTCTTGATTTGATGACAATTAATGACATGGTGAGGGGTAGGGAAAGGGGAGAGCAGAGAGAGAAGGAGGCGGGGTGAGGGAAAGGAAGAGCAGAGAGAAGGAAGGAGTGAAGAGGTTGGGGTCTCAGTGGTTGACACATCTTGTACCCTTAATGAATCCCCAACAATAAAGTTTTTAGAAAAAAAATAAAAAGAAAAGAAAAGAAAAGAATCCATGCCCCAGTGAGAATGCCTTGACATCTTTTGCATTAAATTTTCTTTGTTCCTTGGCAATCTTTGTTGTCTCAATAATTGGCCTTTGTGTGGTGACAAGACATAGGCCGTACCCTTTTGTAGATTTGGTAACATAATGACTCATTTTATGAATAATTTGATTACATTTGCAAAGGCCCTATTTCCAAATAAGGTCTCATGCTCATAGGGAGGATACAATTCAATACATAAGAGGTTGTAATCTGATCAGTTATTAATAATAGTTATTTAACATGTATGACTTTAATTCAGTGGGCTTTTTCTTTTTTTTTTTTTTTGTAGAGACAGAGTCTCACTCTATGGCCCTTGGTAGAGCGCCGTGGCGTCACACAGCTCACAGCAACCTCTAGCTCTTGGGTTTAGGTGATTCTCTTGCCTCAGCCTCCCGAGTAGCTGGGACTACAGGCACCCGCCACAACGCCCAGCTATTTTTTTGTTTTGAAGTTTGGGCCAGGGCTGGGTTTGAACCCGCCACCCTTGTTATATGGGGCCAGCACCCTACTCACTGAGCCACAGGTGCCGCCCAATTCAGTGGGCTTTGAAGAGGTTACTGTGAGCTGTGATGCCATAGCATTTTACCAAGGGCAACAAAGTGACACTCTGTCTCAAAAAAAAAGCACTTTATAGTCATTCAATTACAATAATATAAATAATGGTGCAGAATCATAACAGAAAGGATGGCCTGAAAAAAGAGAAAAAAAAAAAAGTTTTCTGGGGCAGCACCTGTGGCTCAAAGGAGTAGGGCACTGGCCCCGTATACAGAGGTGGTGGTTCAAATCCAGCCCTGGCCAAAAACTGCAAAAAAAAAAAAAAAAATTTTTTTTTTTCTGTTTTTTTAAAACTTCCCCCATTCCTTTTGAAGAACTATTAAATAAAACCTGCATCCCTGCCTCAGGCCAGTGGTAGGGAGGGGCAGAGGAGTGTCCTTTGTGTTAAAGGACATATCTCTGCAGGAGTGTCCAGGCAGCTGATGTCTTAGAGGTCCTGGGAGGTCCAGGCGAAGGTCACAGGATTGTCTTCACCAGAGATAGAAATATCAGATCAGAACATTATTGATATCAGAATTATAGTTGATGAACAATAGCCCTGAGACTGAAAATCCTATCCTCTAAAAGCACTTTATTTCTGTTTATTATTGGGAAAGCAGTACTTTGACATAGGAGTCTGAAATTTTTGCCATTTTTGCTGGCAAATTAACAAACCTCTCTTTCCTTTCTCCCAACCGCTTGTCTTCTTTCTTCTGATGTTGCCTTGGAGAAAAGTGCTGAGCCTTCGGCATTTTGGTGTCTTTTTTAAGGATGACATAGGTGTCTTTTTTAAGAAAGCAAATTTCAGGTAAACAAATTCAAGTCTAGGCCATTGTGACAAATCTTACTTAGTTCTGAAAGACAACTGAGAGGGAAGAAGTGTGGATAAAGTAAGACCACCCTTAGCACTAGCTGCCTCTTCTGGGAGGAACACCTGCTCTCCTTTTGACCGCTCTCATGTTATAGCAATAAAGAGGTACAGCCTCAAATCTGAAAAAGAGATGGCTTAGACTAGAGGAAGGGGAAAAAGGGTCTAGTTAAGGACAAATTATGGACATTTGGTGGTAAGTAGCCAGGCAGAAGTAGAAGTTAAAATTGAGAACTGTTGCAGGTAGCATTTTCTGGTACAGTTATGTATGTTGTAGGTGAAACAAACAGACAGTATCTAACACATCAGCATGATACTTTAATATCAAATCAAATTTTCTTTAGTCAGTAGTATGGTTAAGAGGGAGTTACCACAGCAATTAATACACCCACAGCTCTGAAAAATTCACAGAAGTATTACCTTACAGAAAAAATAAAGTGAAGCTAGTGAGAAAAGAGAACAGTGGTGAGGGGTGTAAGAGTTGGGGGGGGAGGGGATGTGAATGAGGAAAATTTCCCTGTAGGAAATATCCATCATACTCATCTTCTGCTAACCTATGGTTTGCATGTAGTATCTTAGATTATGACTTAGAATACTTATGTTGTTCTACTTGGATTTACGGTTAAAGATAGACTTCCAAAATTTGTGGTTAAATTGCATTTTTAGAAAACACATTTTCCCTGTTGTCATTTGAGAATTTTTTTCTTATCATTTCATCTGATTTCTGTCTTATTCCAGGTTATTTCAATTACAAGGTCTTTGATAGTACTAGGATCTTGCTTAAGTAAAAAGGATAAATTTTTCCTAAGGAAGTATTTTCAAGATACCAACTACAGGAAGTTTTGCTGGGCCTTATAAGGAAGAGGAAACTGAAAAGCTGTGCGGACCCATAGCTCACTCTTGCTTTCTCTTTTCTTCTTTCCTTCTATAGCAAATCAGCTTTCTGAGGAAGAATAAAAATGGCAACCTCACAATGACAGCCTTAACTTTAGATAACTTAAGAGTAATTTCATTTCAATTAAACATAAAAGTCTGATCTGCTGTGTTGGAATCTCAATTCCAAATTCCCCGGGATGGAGACTGACTCACTCAGTTTGGTCTGATCATGGGGAGCACATAGGTGCTAGAGGCTGGCCGGGTGAAGGGGACAGTTCTCAGAGAACGAGGGCAGAATCTTTAATATAAATTAGGACTCAGGAATTAATACTCTGTAAACTAACAGTTATGGGGGAATTTCTCTTCCCAAGAGTGAATCTTGGTAGGAATCCTTTTACAGAGAAAAATATTTTTAGTGAATAGGCAACTGTATGTCTAATGGTTTTAAGTTAAAAATTTTTTTTAACTAGAGCGTAGTTATAATTGACATTTTGCATATTTTGCCAGATAACTACAGGCAGTCTTCGAGTTATAAACATCCAACTGACATATGACTCACATTTACAAACAAAGGTTATTATAGGTAGTAGGTAAATGTACCTGTTCCAACTTACATACAAATTCAATTTAAGAACAAACCTACAGAACCTCATTTATAATTCAGGGACTGCCTGTACCTTTACTAAACCTAAAAGAGGTTATTAATTTCTGATTTACAGAGGGGAAAAAGTTTTTGTTTAACTTATCTGGTTATCTTGAGGGAATAAGAGACTAGTTCTTGAGGAACTTTTTGTATGTGTGTGTGACTGTAAGGAAGGTGAGAGGATTTATGTAGAGACAAGAATACGGTGAAGTGCAGAAGAGGTTTTGGAACAAATTCTTTGCTATAGCCAACCAAATTTTGAAAGAAATGGTCCTAAAATATCTGGATGATTTAAAGTAAAAAATATTGTTTGCTTGTCTATCTATTTGATTAACACCCACCTGCCACTGTCTTTTGGTTTGCAATCCTAGCTAGACCTAGAATAAATAGACTTCTCTCCATAGCTATTTACTTTCTTTCTGACTTCAGAAAAGTATATCTTCCCCATTTTGGAAGGAAACTAACTCCTGAATCTATCCCCAGCCCTTTACTTGGAAAGTCCCTTCCAAGGACTTTCCTGCGTCTTCGCTCTCACATTTATGCTCCCTATTATCTCGTTTAATGACACAGTTTTATTTTTAAAGTCCAAACACAGATCTTTGCATTTATCTCTATTATAACTTAGCCCTTATTATTCTAGCCCACGCAGTTCTGTGTAATGGAATCAATCATGACAAATGCTTCAGGATTACTATATTTCCCAGCTTGGTGGTATTTGCACTTTGGCCCTGCCATATCCAAAATGGCATTTAATAACTGTGCTAAGGGTTTAAAACTACTTTTTCTCTAATCTCCAACATTTTTCTTCAAGGGAGATATTACTATCCTCACTACACTGACGAGGACATGAAGTCTTCAAAAATCTAAATAAACTTCCTTGGTGAAAGCTGTGACTGAAACCTGGGTTGGCTAGACTCATAAGCTTAAGTTCTTAAACCCTTGTCCAGCAATTTTCAACCTTGGATTCATGTCAAAACTGTCTAAAAATGTTAGAAAACAAAAAATCAAGACCCTATCTCACACTTATTGAGTCTTATTGTGGTCATGGGTTTTGGGCATGGTAATCAAGGACCACTGCTGTTGTGCTATACTACAAGAGGGACAGAAGCTTGGGACACCCCACACATTGCTCCACAGTTGACCATTAGCTATTAATTTTTACCTTTGGATCTTGCCATACACTCAGTTTTGAATCTAAACATGTTGCTATCCAGCTTATGTTTCTTATTTCTTCATATTTCCTGAAAGAATATCATGAAAGACTTTTTCAAGATCCTTGGAATTCTCTTTTATCATTATTAAATATTAGGAGAAGTTTTCTGAAATGTTTGCCTTGGGGAGCAAATTTCTAACTATGCTACTACCAGAAACACATGGAGAGTTCAGAAGTGTGAAAAAAGTTCAATATTTCAGGGTGGCATTGACTTAAAATCATATGTTAGCCAGGAGAGAGGCTGTCACTCAGTGAATGACACTAAGCAAGTCACTTCATCTTTCCATGTGTGTAGAGAGAGGATTTCTCAATCCTAAAAGTACATGAATAATATATTTCCTTTATCCACCTTGTTTTCCCAACCCAGATCTCTAATATTAAAAAAAAATCCCTTCTCCTCCCCCCACGATAAATCAATACTCACTATTTACTAGTTTCAAATGACTTCTCCCTGCAAACAGGCGGTAGACACGTAACAGATACTAAACCTAGCTAAATAAACACATCATTGCATAAAGCAGAAACATCACTTATTATAATGAATGTAACTGCACTGTTTCAGAGTTCTAAAACAAGTATTTTCCTCCCTCAAAAGATAATGTTTCCATTTCCAAAGTTCTGTTGCTTTTCATTAAACCACAGCACTTCAGCACGTCTTTGTGTGGGTCTGGGTTCTACCTTCTATACTTCTAACAGCTTTTGTTGGCAGGAAAAGAGAACTCTTAAGATGGTTGCTGTTTGTAATTGTAGGTGGATATTTGTAATGGCAGATTTTACATTTGCCATTGAGCCACAAGTCCTATTTCTAATTTCTTGAGTAAAAAACAAACAAAAAAAAAACAAAACTCTCCAGCATATTTTGTCTGTAAGACATAGGAATTCAATTTCCTTGTAAATCTCTCCTTTTTATAAGAATACCAAGGCTCTAGTTTATTATTTATTTTAAAGGAGTCCGTGTGAATTCAAGTTAATTCCCATCCTGCTATCATTTGCTCAGTGACCTTTTGCAATGGGTCTTATGTAAGAAGAACTGCAGGAGTTAGTTGTTTTGGTGAGGTTTATTTAAAGAAACCAGTAAGTACAAGACACACCTGAATAGCAACATCAACTGTGTATGGGGAAAGAGGTGCTATGAAAGCATCACTTCATTTAGGTTGATAGAAAGAGGGCCAAGAAGTGGAATGGGTCCTACTCCAGGCTACTTCTTTAGCCTAACCTCTCTCCCTCTTTTTTTGAGACAGAGCCTCACTGTGTCCCTCTCGAGTAAAGTGCTGTGTGTCATAGCTCACAGCAACCTCCAATTCTTGGGCTCAAGTAATTTTCTTGCTTCACCCTTCCGAGTAGCTGGGACTACAGGTGCCCGCCACAATGCCCACCTATTTTGAGAGACAAGGTCTCCTTCAGGCTCAGGCTGGTCTCCAACCTGTGAGGTGAGGCAATCCACCTGCCTCAGCCTTCCAGAGTTCTGGGATTACCGGCGTGAGCCACCGCTAGCCAAACTTCTTACTTCTTGCTCCTCCTTCACTGTCCTCTAGCCATAGAAACCTCTTTCCTGGTCCTTGTGCTTGCCAAACACATCCCCTTTTAGGGTCGTGGATTTTGGAGTCCCTCATCCTGAAACTCTTTTCCCAGTCACAGGGGCTAATTCACTGTCTTCCTTCAGATCTCTGCTCAAATGTCACTTACTCGAGGTAGTCTTTCCTGGGTACCCTAAAATAGCACACCTCCTCCTCATTCTCTACTCCCTTTCTTTGTACAGTTATGTACACGGCAGCAGAAAATGATGCGTTTGCCTAGTGTCAATTGCACACCAGGTTTATTTAAACCATTTTTTGTTGCTTCTAAGGGCAAGGAGTATGTGCATGGTGTTCATCAAGAATCCTTGGGGGACCCACAGCCTGGCACCTAGCAGGCTCTCAGTAAATATCTGAATGAATAATTGAGGCTTTGAGGGCTGGTAATAGTTGTTTCTCCTCATTCTCTAGGCCTTGTTGCTCATCCGTAGGCAGCAGGGCGCTTCATCTCACTCTCACCTCTTTTCAGCTGAGGTGCTCAATTGGACTCAGGCGCTGGGTTGGATTTACCACCCAACAAGTGACAGCGTGTTGCCTCGGCCTCTGGCGCCACTTCCCCTCGGCCTGACGGCCGGAATTGAGGAAGGATACGCCTGACGCACCCGGAATGTGGAAGCGAAAGCAGAAAGGAGACGACGTGTGCGGGAGGGGAGACTCCGTGCGGAGGCAGCCCGGCCTCCTCCGGTGCCAGGCTGTGCGCAAAGGGCGCCGGCCAGGCTGACTCATTCCCAGCCGCTTCCTCAGCAGGCAGTGGCCGCGCAAACGTCCTTCTGGGGAGGTACCGGCCCAGGGTCCAAGCTCAGCCCCAGTGCTCAGCTAGTCGCGGCCTCCTCAGCTTCGTTGCGCTCTCACGCCCAGGGGCGGCCCGGGGAATCTCCAGCGAGGGACAGACTGACGGCTTCCCGAGAGGCCCCCGCCGTGCTCGGCCCACCCCCGCCAGCTCTGCGACGCGCGCCGGCGCACGCGCAGTACGGGGACACGCGTCAGCTCTCGCCCCAGCCCCTGCCGGGCTCTGTCCTCCGCCCACAGGCTGCCTGACCGCAGGCCGCCGGGGAGGCTGAGTCGGACGCAAACCCGGCGCCCGACCGGTGTTGCCTGCGGCGCTGAGAGGACGGTGTAGCCCGGAGAGGGTGGAGACGACGGCTGTGACGGGCTTCCCGGCTACCCGAAGTGGGAGTGGTGTGGGCTGCGGGAAGGAGAGAGGAAGAGGAGCATAAGGAGGCAGCAGAGCCGCCGCTAACGGCCTCCCTCGGCGCTGACAGGCTGGGCCGGCACCCGGCTCGCTCCGGAGTTGGAGCCGCCGCCTGGGCCCTTGGCTTGCGGCGCGCGTCGGGGCGGAGGGCTGCCGCTGCGACGAAAGAGGCCCGGTGCCCGCCGCCCGCCGCCAAGGGATGTGAGTGGCAGCCCAGCCCGCACGGGAGGGCCCCGGAGGGCCCAGCCTGGCGGACGCTCAGACCCGTGCCCGCTCCGCGGCTTCGAAGACCTTGGTTCGCCGGAGGCTTCTGGTAGGAGCAGCCCCCGCGGGCTTGAGGGCGCGCCGTCGTCGCCTGATCGGCGCGGCAGGTGGGTTTTATCGTTGCCGGCCCTTTGAGTGGGGGGCAGAAGTTGTCTCTCCACCATTTCCACCTTATGAGCCCGCTTTTGCTCTGCCAGTGGCAGTAAACTTTTCAGCTGGAAAATTGCCCTTGTTAAGACTGTATACTTAGAGCGAGTGTCCTGCTGTTGATATTTGCATCTGTGTGTGCCTTATAATTTCCTCGCCCCCTTATCCCTGTTTAACATTTTCTAGACTTCTAGACAGCCTAGAAAGGAGCGTCTATTTCCCTTGGATTTTTGCGGTAGTAACTGCTGCTGCTTTTTTTAGGTTTCGGAAGCAGACAAGGGGAACAAGATGTGAATTGTTTGTCTTCTGCGGGGAAAGAGGCCCTTCCTCCCCCTTCTGCGACGGTGGGTATGCGATCGGGCTTCTGTCTTTTATCGCAGCAGTAAAGGCGAGGGTGTCGCGAGCTGAGAGCGTGGGCAGGAAGGTTGGAAACGTGTGGAGGCAGGGCTCATTGTTGCTTACTCCTCTGAAAATGGCAGTGCTGAACTTTTAATGTTGGTCTGAGAGAGTATTTTAGGGATGTTTATTGCTGCTCTTGGACCTGTTAAGAAAGAGTTCTCATAGATTGTACAAATAAAGTGGCTTTGCAGACGAAAGTAAAACGTTGTCCATTACTTTATCCTCAAGCAACCAAAAATCCTTAATCATTCAAGGAGAAATATTTTAAAGTAATAAGAGATACCTTTTGAGAGAACACGTTCGCTGTTCTTCCTGGGGTTTCTGCTACCCCATTGAATGCTTCCTGGATGGTTTTATCTGCCTAAGCTTGCTGTGTCAGTTGAATTTACGCAGTTTGCTTTCCGGTGATTATTAATGTCATCAGAAATTCCTTTTCCCTGAATGAAAGGGCAGGAGTGACGGATTATGTCATGGAGGGCGAAATGTAAAGAAGGAAACTAGAAGCGAAAATAAGAGAGATGATGATTGCTTTTGTTTTCATAATAGGTTTGTACAAGTGAGTTGTTGGATACTGCAAATAGGGGATAAATATTCCTTACCCAAAATGTTTGGGACCAGAATTGTTTCGGATTTTTTCGAATTTTGCAGTATTTGCATATATGTAATGACATGTCTTGGGGATGGGACCCAAGTCTAAACAGGAAATCAATTTATTTATTTCATATGCGTCTTATACATATAGCCCGAACGTAATTTTATACAATATTTTTAATAACCTTGTGGAGGAAACAAAGTTTGTGTAAGTACTGACGTGTGGAATTTTCCACTTGTGATGTCATGTTGATGCTCAGAAGTTTCAGATTTTGGAGTGTTTTGGATTTTAGAATTTCAGATTAAGGATGCTCAATCTGTATTGTGACATAACACTCAACGATTTGGAGATGAATGATCAGCTTTTATCCCCCCTCCCCCATCCACCTGGTTTTCCCTCTTTAAGTATGAGAATCACCTGCTTTATGGGCATTTTGTTGGTATGTAACAAATCTACAAATTAAAGGTGTCTCTCACTTGCTTTAATAGTTCATGTATTCACTTGTACAGGAAAGCTGCAGTACTGGCTGGGTAGTTGAGCACATCATGCTTGTTTTTGCTCTAACTGAATGTGCTGTATTCAGAGTTTATTCTATGTTTCAGGGACTGGTTAAGGAATAGTTTGTTTCTTTAGTGCATTTAGTGATTTGAGTGTCTCAGGTCTGGGAAGGGAACATGGCATTTTTCTCTACATCTGGCAATTGCTCAAAAGCAGGATGTTTTGGAGACGGAATCAGAAAGAACATTGGCTTTGGAAGGAGATCTAGGTTTGAAGCCTGGTGTTCTTGGCACTTAAGAGTTGTGTTATTTAAAATCTCTTTGAGCCTCATTTTGCTTAAAAGATTGTTGTAAGTATTGAATAAGAACGCATGCAAAGTAGTAAAGTGCTTGGTTCTTATAAAAATGTCTTGGCTACTATTATGAGTGAGCAGGCAAAGCAGACTCAGAGAAGGGCAGAATGACTCCACATTAGGTGATCTGCCAGTGACCAGTGTTTCTTCCTGTTAAGCATAAGGAGAAAAAGGACTTTTAGGTCTTGAACTGGCTGAAGGGGTCTTAATAGCCTGTCTCCTTGAACCCCATTGTACTGCTGCTCCCAACTATTGTGTGCTGCCCTCTTGCGGGTTATGCTAAGAACTTTCTTTTGTTCCTCCCCAGTTACTTTTTTCTTCCCTTTTTTAAGGCCCCATCTTTTAGCTTCCAGTTTCCTAAACTGTGCACTGAGGTGCCTAAAGCACCTTGGGCTTAAACTATTAGTTTGGGTAGTTATGATTTCAACATTAGATACCTACATCCTTCTCCACAATTTCATATCATGTCTTTGTAAAGCTGCACTTTCACCGGTTGCCCTGCTAAAAAGCAACTACTATGTGAAAATCTATGTGGAACAGGAAATGAGGGTGTGGTAGTGTCCAGTTTGATTCCAAGATTTGATAAGTTGTACAATGCCCAATGGAAACTATAAATTTTTAAGGACATTGGTACTTACTAAGTTGTTTGAATTTGCCTAAGTATTTGTTTTGCTGTAGAGGTGTCATGAAAAAATTACTGAGACTCTAAAGGTTTTTGGTATGGAGACAGTTTGGGAACTTCTGCCTTAGTTTTTGGTTGACTTTTCTGGTAAAATTATTGCTACAAAACTGGTACAACTGATCATGGCTTAGTATGTACATATATAATAGTGTTTCATCTCCTGTTCAGTATCTGTAGAATTTCTGTCTAGTTCTTTTATTTTAAAATGAATCTTCCCATTCTACTCAGTCCTTGGTTTTTCCAGGGCTGGTCTTCTGCTACTCTCCTTAAACTCAGCTTGTTCCAAAGGAAAATCGTTCTTTTATACCCCTTAATTTTCTTCTCTCCTGATCATGTAGCCTTTAAATTAGGGATCAACTTTAAACTTCTTTGATTTACTTCTTATTAACCCATACAACATGTACGTATTTCTTTTGTGTCTCGTACCTCTATTTTCCTTCCTTTACCACCTCTCAGGACTCATTGCCTGAGACTGAATAGTGAAAATATTATCAACCTCTCAGAATCCAGTGTTTCTTCCTTTTGTTTATCCTCAATAGAGATGTGACTCTTACACTCCTCATTGTAGAGTTACCTGGACGCCAAATTTTCAGTGCTTATTACTTATACTCATATGCATGACATGATCAGAGAACAATTCACAAGATACTCTTTCAAGATATTCTTATTATCAGTCATGCCCTATTTAGTTCAGTCTTTTACATCAGGTTCCTGAACAAGTATTCTCTACTATAGTCTTAAATGGTGATCTCCCCACTTTCTGATAACAGGCTATGCTTATTTTGTCCTTTAACCAATCCAGTTTTCCTGCCATCTGCATATTCCCCAGCTCTTATTTATTTTGGGCAGGAGAGATGTTGGTGGATTACTTGTAATTATCCCACAGTTTTAAAAGAGAAAAACATAAATATGAACTTACCTGATGATTTTATTATCTATTTTAGGTTACATAAAATAAAGTGTTTTTGTTTATTTTTGTTTATAATTTTTTGAGTGTGATACTTCTTGAAGCGGTCTCCAGGATGAAGTCCAGGCTTCCTCTTGCAGGTGTCTCAGTAGAAGATGGTTTCTCTCCTCTCACTTTTCTCATTTATTCTGCTGCAAACCATGCAATCCTTTGTTGATTTTTTTTCATTTTGCCTTATAAAATGCATCTTCCCATTTAGCCTTTCCTCAATCAGAAGATAAGGGTATTCCATTCCTTCTTGAATTTGTGTTCCTCACATTACTCAAAAGCTGAGTGATAAGATTTCTCCTTTAAGAACAGTATGTACGAACTTTTTCTCTACTCTTCTTCTTATCTAATGAGTAAAGGATGTAGCTATTCACAATTGCAAATTCCGTCAGCCATGGTAGAAGAAATATTTTTTTCTGCCATTTATAGGACCTCTTTATAAATCTACCACATCCACATTACTGATTAGCTCTGTTCACTCTTCTCATAAACTTTGTATATTCTAAAATAACTGTTGGTTTTTCAAATTGAACAGACTGTTTCTTCCTATAACCAGTGACCAACTGTGTTCGAGGGCCAAGGAATGTACTTGGCATTGTCACTAACCTCTTGTTGTGGAATGGGAGGCACATCATTTTCATAAAGCATTGATAGGCACATAATTCACGTTCTTGAAGTTTCTTCTTTTTCAGATCACTTGGAAAATCCTTTTTAGATGCCATAACTTGTTCATGTGCATGTGTTTTAATTTTATGCAATTCCCAAGTAAGTTGAGAGCTTGTGTGGAAATTGTCAGTATAGATGTAATAGCTGAACCACTTGTACGTGCTTCTAAAACTTGTGCCAAATGAATCACTAATCGAGATATCAGGAGAAACAAGAATTTCTTTTGTTGTGTTGCCATAATGGGGAATGTGAGAAAATATATAACCATTTTCTGAATCACATAGGCAAAAACGCAACTAAAAAAATGTGTTGGTTATCTTCTGACATTTGAGTGGAATAGGAAAATCATTATGTCAGACAAGATCCAACCTAGGACTGGAAAGATTTTAACTTTTGCTCATGATTATCATCCCTCTTTTTTACTCTTTGTATTTTTGTAGCTCTTTTGTCTTAGAACATTTTCACATAGTTTAATTACATGCCTAAGATTAAAAAAAAATTGTACACATTGTAGACCATATGGGTAGCATTCAATAAATACACATTGATTGTGTATTAAAAAGGAATTTTAGTCACGAACAAATATTTATTAATGCCAACAATGTAAAAGTTACTTTCCTGTTTTCAAAAGAGATAAAAAATATTTAAAATAGTTGCCTTTCCTTGAGAACTTACAGTATAATTGGGCAGATTAGATAAATAATGGAAGTTATAGACCACTTAGAATTGAGGAGTGCAGAAGAAGCTCCAGAGAGAAGGTAGAATCAAAATTGGGTGGTATTTGATTTTGTAGAAGAGGAACTTGAATAGGAGGTAAACAAAGGCAAAATATGTATGACATGATCAGAGAACAATTCATAAGACAACTGACTGGAAAAAAGGTTTGTGTGACAGGAAAGTAAGAAATCAGGTTAAAAATGTAGATTGGAATTAGATTATAAATGGCTTTACATGCTAGGATGAGAAGAATGTACTTTTAAAAATTTTTAAATTTTTAATTATAAGTACATAATAGTCATATATCTTTATAGGGTACATATGACATTTTGATAACAGGCATACAATGTGAATTAATCAAATCAGGGTAAATAGGGTATCCATTACTTCAGGTATTTATCATTTCTTTGTGTTAGGAACATCCCAATCCCACTTTTTTGGTTATTTTAAAGTATACCCTAACTTATAGTTGATTATAGTCACTTCGTTGTGCTACCAAATATTGTTCCTTCTATATAAATTTATATTTACATAGATTAATCATCCCTGCTTCGCCTCCCCTCACTGCTACCCTTCCCAGCTTCTGATAACCATCATTCAACTCCCTGTCTCCACGACAATAATTGTTTAAATATTTAGCTCCCACATGTGAGTGAGGACATGAGGTTTGTCTTTCTGTGCTTGGCTTATTTAACTTAACATAATATTCTGCAGGTCCATCCACGTAGTTGTTACAAATGGCAGGATTTCATTTTTTTGGTGGTTATTTAATATTTCATTGTGTATATATACCACAATTTCCTTATTCATTCATCTGTGGACGGATACTTAGGTTGATTCCCTATTTTGGCTATTGTGAGTAGTGCTGCAGTAAACATGGTAGTGAAGATAATCTTTTTGATATACTTAATTTCCATCCTTAGGATACCTATCCAGCAGTGGGATTGCTGAGTCATATGGTAGTTCTATTTTTAGTTTGTTGAGAAACCTCCATACTATTTTCTATAGTGGTTGCATTGATGGTTGCACTGATTTATATTCCCATCAACAGTGTACAGGGTTCCCCCTTTTCAACGTCCTTGCCAGCATTCATTATTTCCATTTGATAAAAGCCATTTTAAATGGGGTGAGATGATTCCTTATTGTAGTCTTGATTTGCATTTCTTTGATGACTAATGCTGTTGAGCATTTTTCATATATCTGTTGGACATTTATAGTCTTCTTTTAAGAAATGTTCAGATCCTTCACCCATTTTTTAATTGGATTATTTTACATTTTTCCTATTCAGTTGTTGGAGCTCTTATAACCATTTTATTTGATTTTTGTGTATGACAAGAGATGAGGGTCTAGTTTCATTGTTCTCCATATGGCTAGCCAGTTTTCCCAGCCCCATTTACTGAAGAGACTGTCCTTTCTCTACAATATGTTCTTGGTGCCTTTGTTGAAGATAACTTCACTATTGATATAGTGAATATAGTTCTCTACTCTGTTCAGGTGGTCTCTGTGTTGTTTTCATGCCATTACCATGCTCTTTGGCTACTACAACTCTGTCATTTAATTTGAAGTCAGGTGATGTGATTCCTCCAGTTTTCTTCTTTTAGCTCATAATAGCTTTAGCTATTCTGGGTCTTTTATGGTTTCATATAGATTTTAGGATTATTTTTTCTTTATCTGGGAAGAATGTCATTGGTATTTTGATGGTAATTGCATTGTAGCTGTCTTTGGGTAGTACAGACATTTTTACAATACTGATTCTTCCAGTCCATGAGCATAGGATTCTTCCAGCAATGGTAGAATAGCTTTCCTTTTTTGTGTGTCATCTTCAACTTATTTCACCAAGTTTTGTAGTTTTCGTTATAGAGATATTTCAGTTGGTAAGTTTATTCCTAGGTGTTTTATTTTATTTGTAGCTATTGTAAATTGGATTACTTTCTTGGTTTCTTTTTCAGATTATTTACTCTTGACCTATAGAAATGCTATTGATTTTAAAGTTGTATCCTGAAATTTTACTGAATTTATCAGTTCTGATAGTTTGGGATGGAGTCTTTAGGTTTCTCTAGATTAGTGGTTCTCAACCTGTGGGTCACAACCCCTTTGGACCATCGGAAAACACATCTGCATATCATATATTTACATTACGATTCATAACAGTAGCAAAATTACAGTTATGAAGTAGCAACGAAAATAATTTTATGGTTGGGAGTCACTATGACATGAGGAACTGTATTAAAGGGTCGACGCATTAGGAAGGTTGAGAACTACTGCTGTAGATGTAAGATCATTTTGTCTGCAAACAAGGATAATTTGATTTCTTCCTTTCCAATTTGGATGCCTGTGATTTCTTTCTCTTGTCTAATTACTCCAGAACTTCTAGTACAATGTTGAATAACAGTGGTGAAAGTGAAGATCCTTGTCTTGTTCCAGATCTTAGAGGAAAGGCTTTCAGTTTTTCCCCATTCTACATGATACTAGCTTAAGTCTGTCATATATGGCTTTATCATGTGAGGTAAGTTCTTTCGATACCCAGTTTTTTGAGAGTTTTTATCATAAAGGGATGTTGATTTTATGAGTGCTTTTTCAGCATCAATTGAAATGATCATATGCTTTTTGTTCTCCATTCTGTTGATATGATGTATCACATTGATTTATGTATGTTGAATCATCCTTGCATCCCTGGGATTAATCCCACTTGATCATAATGAATATATTTTTTTAATGTTTTGTTGAATTTGGTTTGCTAGTATTTTGAGGATTTTTGCCTTTATGTTCATCAGAGATATTGGCCTATGGTTTTCTTTTTTTGTTATGTTTTTGTCTGATTTTGATATCAGGGTGATACAGGCCTCATAGAATGTTTTGGGGAGTATTCCTTCCTCTTTGATTTTTGAAATTGTTTAAATAGGATTGGCATTAGTTTAGAAGAATGTATTTCTATCCATAGGTAATAGAGAAGTCTTAAATTTCTTGAAATAGAAAAGAGCTAGGTAAAGTAATTATTTTAGGAAAATTAAGGTTGCAGCAGTGCTAGGTATAGTATGAATTGGCAAGAGAAGTGATAGAGGTAATAAAGTAATGAGGATTTGGACTTAGTGGAAATAAGTTATAATCGGGTAGATGTCAGAAGACTTTATTTTGAATTGAACAAGAAGGGAGAATGGGAGGAGAAGAATAATTAAAAGTGACTTTGAAACTTTGATCCTCATTGATGGAGGAAATCAAAGGTGTTGGGACTCCAAGACATCTCAGAACATCTGGGCCAGTCTATTTATTTTGCGCATTAAGAATCTGAGACCCAGAGAAATTTAAAAAAATGGGTTTAAAGTCACTTAACTAGTTAGTGACTGAGAAAGAATTAGAATTTAATTGATGGTAGTTACTGATAAAAATAGGTATGGTAGTAGTAAGTGGTTGAGGGGATATAGATAGTTAAGCCTAAATTTTGGATTTATTGAGTTTGATGTGACAGTGGGATAGGCAGGTGAAAAAGATAGCCTGCAATGGGACATATGACTGGACCTACAATGGGACAAATATAAATTAAGACTGGCACTGTGGTGCTCAGGGAAAAGAGTAGTGGATTTGAGATTGAGCTTTGGTCATTGCCCATAATTAAAGAAAGGGTGAAAGAAGAGGAATGAGTGAAGGAGACAATTAAGGAGTAGTTAGCATGAGAGAGGCAAGTGGGTGGATAAGCTAATAGGGTGGTAGTGATCAACATGTTGATCATTGTTATTACTGCCAAGAAATTGGAAGGAGGTCTTAAAGAAAGGTTTTAAAAATGTGTACTAATATTTTATCTAATATGAAATCTAGAAATGCAGAAGAAAATTGCTTATAGTTTCCCCACACAGAGGTAACAACTGTTAATATTTGTTCTCTGTGACTTAAAAGACCTTTAGATTTGACAGTTGGGTGATCAGCAGAGACTTCTATCCACAGCTTTCTGTCACTGGGATTAATGATGAGAATTTTAGGCATAATAATGACTGGTATTTTTCTACAGTCTACTTGCCTTTATCTGTGTCCTCTCTTATCACACTCTATGGATACTATTATTCCTATGAACATTAGCCTTGTGTTTTTTTTTTTTTTTTTTTTTTTTTGAGACAGAGCCTCAAGCTGTCACCCTGGATAGAGTGTCATGGCATCACAGCTCACAGCAACCTCCAATTCCTGGGCTCAAGCGAGTCTCCTGCCTCCACCTCCCAAGTAGCTGGGACTACAGGTGCCTGCCACAATGCCAGCCATTTTTTGGTTGCAGCCGTCATTGTTGTTTGGCAGGCCCGGGCTGGATTCAAACCTGCCAGCTCAGGTCTACGTGGCTGGCACCTTAGCCGGTTGAGCCACAAGTGCCAAGCCATATTTTTTAATTTATTTATGTGCTGAATTAAATTTATAGATTTACGTATATTGAACCAGCCTTGAGACCCCGGGATAAAGCCCACTTGGTCATGGTGTATAATTTGTTTGATGTGTTGTTGGATTCTGTTTGTTAGGATCTTATTGAATATTTTTGCGTCAGTATTCATTAGTGATATTGGTCTATAATTTTCTTTTCTTATTGGGTCTTTCCTTGGTTTGGGGATCAAGGTAATGTTTGCTTCATAGAATGTGTTAGGTAGTATTCCTTCTTTTTCTATGTTTTGGAAAAGGTTGAGTAATATAGGTACTAGTTCTTCTTTAAAGGTTTGATAAAATTCTGACGTGAAGCCATCTGGTCCTGGGCTTTTGTTTTTAGGGAGATTTTGTATAGTTGATGCTATTTCAGAACTTGATATTGGCCTGTTCAACATTTCCACTTCATTCTGGCTAAGTCTTTGTAGGTGGCATGCTTCCAAGTATTGGTCAATTTCCTTCAGATTTTCATATTTCTGAAAGTTTCTTGTAATATTCATTAAGGATTTTTTGAATTTCTCAGAAAAATAACAACATCCTGTTGTTATTTCTTCTTTACCATTTCTGATTGATGAAATTAGAGATTTTACTCTTTTTTTCCTGGTTAGGTTTGCCAAAGGTTTATCTATTTTATTGACCTTTAAAAAAAACCAACTTTTTGATTTATTGATCTGTTGTATAATTATTTTGTTTTTAATTTCATTTAATTCTGCTCTAATTTTGGTTATTTCTTTTCTTCTGCTGGGTTTGGGATTGGAATGTTCTTCCTTTTCCACTTGCTTGAGATGTCCCATTGAGTTGTTAACTTCCTCTCTCTCCATTTTCTTGAGGAAGGCTTGAAGTGCTACAAATTTCCCTCTTAGGACCGCCTTTGCAGTATCCCAGAGGTTCTGATAATTTGTGCCTTCATTGTTGTTTTGTTTCAAAAATTTGGTAATTTCCTTCTAAACCTTGTCTATGACCCATCTATCATTCAGCATAAGGTCATTTAGCTTCCATGGTTAATTATGAGTTTGCAGATTCCTGTTCTTATTGAGTTCAACTTTTATTCCATGATGGTCTGAGAAGATGCAAGGAATAATTTCTATTCTTTTAAATTTGCTGAGGTTAGACTTGTGACTTAAGATTTGATCGATTTTGGAGTATGTTCCGTGGGCTGATGAGAAGAATGTGCATTCAGTTTTGTTGGGATGAAATGTTCTGTAGATGTCTGTTAAATCCAGATGTTGAATAGTTAAGTTTAAATATAAAATTTCTTTTCTTAGCTTCTTTTTGGAGAATCTGTCCAACACTGGTAAAGGGGTGTTAAAATTTCCAACTACTCTGGAGCTGGAGGAAATCAAGTTGTTCATGTCTGTTAGAGTTTCTCTTATAAATTGAGGCACATTCTGGTTGAGTGCATAAATATTAATAATTGAAATTTCATCATATTGAGTATTAACTTTAACAAATATGAAGTGTCCATCCTTATCCTTCTTTATTTTGGTTGGTTTAAAGCCTATTGTATCTGCGAATAGGATTGCAATACCTGCTTTTTTCTGCTTTCCATTTGCCTGGAATATAGATGACCATCCCTTCACCTTGAGTCTATATTTATCTTTTAAAGTAAGATGAGATTCTTGTATGCAGAAGATATCTGGCCTGAGTTTGTTTTGTTTTGTTTTGTTTTTTTGAGCAGAGCCTCAAGCTGTCACCCTAGGTAGAGTGCCATGGCATCACAGCTCACAGTAACCTCCAACTCCTGGGCTCAAGCGAGTCTCCTGCCTCCACCTCCCAAGTAGCTGGGACTACAGGCACCCACCACAATGCCCGGCCATTTTTTGGTTGCAGCCATCATTGTTGTTTGGCAGGCCTGGGCTGGATTTGAACCCGCCAGCTCAGGTTTATGTGGCTGGCGCCTTAGCCACTTGAGCCACAAGCGCCAAGCCAGGCCTGAGTTTTTGTATCAAATCAGCCAAACTGTGCCTCTTTAGAAGACAATTTAAACCATTCACATTAATTGAGAATATTGATAAGCCTTTTGAAAATCCAGTGGGCATTTTTAATCCTTTCGCCACTGTGGAAGTTGGAATTTGATCAAAAGTTTCTGAGTGAGTTTACTTTTGTGGTGGAGGATTACGCTGGTCATTACGGAGGATAGGTCTGAGAATATCCTGGAGAGCTGGTTTAGTTATGGCAAATTTCTTCAACATGTGGATGTCATTCAAGTATTTAATTTCTCCATCATAAATAAAACTCAGTTTAGCTGAATACAGGATCCTGAGTTGAAAGTTATTTTGTTTTAGGAGATTAAAAGTCGATGACCACCCTCTTCTAGCTTGAAAGGTTTTGAGCAGAGAGATCTGCAGTAATTCTAATATTCTTCCCCTTGTAGGTTATGGTTTTCTTATGTCTGGCTGCTTTCAGAATTTTCTCCTTCTTATTAACTTTAGTGAAGTTGTTTATGATATATTGGGGGATGTCTTATTCGGGTTGAGTCATACTGGGTTTCTGAAACTGTCTGCTATCTGAATTTCAGAATCTCTTGGCATGTCTGAAAAGTTCTCTTTCATAATCTCATGATGAAGAGACTCTGTGCCTTGTGAAGCCACTTTGTCACTTTCAGGGATTCCTATAAGGCAACTATTAGTTTTCTTTGAATTATCCCAGAGCTCTCTGAGAGAGTGATCTGTTTTTGCCCTCCATTTCTCTTCCTCTTTGAAAGTTTGGGAGCATTCAAAAGCTTTGTCTTCAATGTCAGAAATCCTTTCTTCTGCTTGCTCCATTCTGTTACTGAGGGATTCTACTGTATTTCTCAGATCTTTGAGGGATGCAAATTTTTGTCTCAATGTGTCAAAATCTTTGGTCATTTTGTTTTTGAATTCGTTGACTTCTTGAGACATCTTTTGGATTACTGCTTGAAATTCTAATTCCATCTTTTCCTCCACTCTGTTGATCTTATTTACTATCCAGATTCTGAATTCGACTTCTGACATCTCAGCCATTTGTTAATGCATTGGATCTTGTGCTGTGTCTGCCTTACCTTTCCTTGGGGGAGTTGATCCAGTCTCATTATTCATATTGCCCGAGTTTTTCCATTGATTCCACCTCATGATTGTTTTTCACCATTGCCTCTAGCCATCCTCAGAGTTGGTGAGGTGTCTCTCCAAGATTAGACCCCAGCAGGCTTACTCTATTGCTGCTAGATCTTTGTAGGGAGTGACCCTGTGTAGTCCCTCTGGGATTGCCCCAGCCAGCGAGTTCTGGCTGTGGGAGCAGCACCAGAGTGTGGCACACATGGATCTAGCAGCAGGGTGGGGGATGCTGCACACGGTTCTGGGAGTGCCTGGCACCCAGTGACTTTGGCAAAGAGAGCCCATGGTTCCAGTAGTCTCTGGCCAGGAGGATGGAGCGCGCTGGAGCGAGGGTGCAGGTCCAGCATCTTCAGAGTCCCTGGCCAGACAGGTGAGGCTGGTGCAGAGACAGGGAGAGCGCGGCTCCCAAAGTTCCTAGCTGGGGCAGGCAGGGGCCCAGTGGGCACGGTGTGTAGACATACAGTCCCAGACAGAGTCCCAGGCGGAGGCCCAGCGGTCACGGCTCATAGCCCCGTGGTCCCCAGCAGAGTCCCTGGCCTGGTGCAGGTTGGCAGCCAGGCAGGCGGGTGGGGAGGCTCAGCACGGTCCTCGGAGACTCTTGCCAGGTGGGGTGCTTGGTCCAGCAGACAGGGAAGGGGGACGCTGCTCAAGAACCTCCTCCCTCAGTCTCAGCAGGGGTTAGGCTTCTGGTTCGTCAGGTAAGGGGGGGAAGAGTGTAGTGGAAGTTCAGAATGGCAGGGAAAACTTTAGTTCAGTTTTTCTGCCTAGAAAGAGAGTGTTCAGAGTCACAGCAGGGTCTCTCTGAGTTAGTAGTCCCCACTTCCCACAGCATTATCCCATGAGGTGAGACAAGAGATCCATAGTTTACTCGTCTGTAGAATGTCCGCAGGAGGAAACGAAGAGAAAAAAGAAAGAAAGGAAACAGAATACCAAAAAAACCCACAGCTTTCTTGGGGGAGGGGATGGACACTTTTCCTTTCAGATGAATTTTGTACCTAAAGCTTGCTTTCTTGGAGTCGCAGTTTGCCTTAGCAGAAGTGACCTGCAGTTATCATTTCTCTGTCGGCTGGGCTCCCAGTCTTCAGCTTAATTGGGCATTTTCTTGACATTATCCTTTCTTTTGGACAGGAGCCTCTTTCAGAAGCTGCTTCCAGTTGCCATCTTGCCCCTTCCCTATGGACCTTGGGTTCTTTATCTGATGAGATACCTTCCTGGCTTGGTTACAGTGATTATTAAATGAGATGATATTTTTTTAAGCCTAGCATAGAATCCAAAATGTAGTGGAGAATAATTCTAAAAAGACTGCTTTTAAAGTACTGGTATATCTCTAGTACTCAGAATTTCTTCTTGCCTGTGTAATGACAGATGGTTCAAACATCTAAAAATGTCAAGTTAGGAAAAGTGCTTACCTTCCCTATTAGCTGGAAATTCTTTTTTAAGCTGAATATGAATGAGATGCATTGGGAATCCCATCACATATAAAGCAAATATGTTAAAGCATTTTAGATATAAAATTATTCCCCTAAGAGAAAAAAAAATGACTATCTTCCAAGCCCTTTTAAAAATCAGCTAAAGACACAAGAGTTCTCTGCTTCTCTTTCATGTGTTTTATACCTGAAAGAGGTGAGATCAGACCTAATATCTTGGATAGTAGTACTTAGTGAGCAAAAAAACTTTGAATTCTAATTTTAAAAGTTTAAATTAAACTATCGCAATTATTTAGAATTATTGAATATGCTATAAATAGAACAAAGTAACTTTCCTGTCACCTGGCCCCTGTTTATGCAGCAACTTTATCCATCTGGATTCTGGGAAACAACTGCAGTCCTGAGGTGAGGGGAGAAACGCAGTCACAGAAAACAGTGCAAAGCCCCGTCACTGAGCACGACACCTAAGACCTACGTGAAGAGAAGCAGAGCCTGGGTCCTTTTTATTTATTTCTTTATAACAAATCCTAACAAGCTCAGTTGTCTAATCCCCAGAGCAGTCTGGAAGCAGCACAGGGAGGAGCTGGGTTTACTAAAACTGCCCCCATTGAAAGCCGTGAGGGGTGAGCCTGAGGATGAGTGAGAAAAGCCAGGTGGCTGTCTGGAATCGCTTACTGGAGGCCAGCGTTCCTGCCCACCCCCCATCTCAGGCCAGGTCTACATGGAGGGACACAAGAGGATTCGATGTTTCTGCAGGACAATGTCAAGACGTGAAGGAGAAGTTCACACTCCACTTACTCCGTGTCATCTGCTGCCACAATTTAGAGAGATTTCCAACCTCAAGTTAGGAAGTGTTTGCACTTTAAAAGGCCAAACCTCGGTCACCTGGAACATTCGTCCTGTGACTGCCGAGAGACTGGCTAGGGCCCACCTGTTAGCTTTCCTTGCTTCAGACAGCCAGTGTTCCCAGCCCAACTTCCCAAGTTAGGAAGCTCCTGTCACGCTGTTGTAACCCAAGCCAGCCACTAAAGCACCTCCCAGGGCCTGGGCCTCAGCCTACCGGGCCTTCCCATGGCATCATAGGTCACTCACTGCTCCAGGCCTCACTTTCCTCAAGCTTTATTCAGCAGAGCATTTCCTGGCAGTCTGAATTTAGGGTTTGCCCCATGCCACCCACCCCCTACCCAGCCCTCATTCTCATACCCCTTCCCCCTCCTACCCTGCATGTCAGCCTCCTGGTGCCTGGTGCGTGTAAATGTGAGGGCACGCCCATGTGCAGAGGCCCTGTCAGCATGTATGTCCTGATTAACACCCCACTCAGGAGAGGGAACACAAGGACATAACAAGTTAGAAACACCAGGTTCAGCAGATACTGCTAAAATCACAGGAGTCCTCCCTCCCCAACACTGGCCACCTGACTGCTCGGCCTCCACAGCCAGTCTGACGGGGTTATGTCCCTCCCCTCCCTTCCTCACTTGTCACTCTCCTCCACTTGTCCTACATATCCGGGGAGACCATGTATGAGTGGCCCAGAGCAAACTCTCCTTGTCAGCAGAGAAGGATTAATTCCTAGCCTAATTTTAACCTGGATGTTTGTACATTAAAAGTAATACTTTCCTGCCCAGGATAAAACATTCCAATGGTTGGGTAGCACCTGTAGCTCAGTGAGTAGGGTGCTGGCCCCATATACCGAAGGTGGTGGGCTCAAACCTGGCCCTGGCCAAACTGCAACAACAACAAAAATAGCCAGGTGTTGTGGTGGATACCTATAGTCCCAGCTACTCAGGAGGCTGAGGCAAGAGAATAGCCTAAGCCCAGTAGCTGGAGGTTGCTGTGAGCTGTGTGACGCCACGGCACTCTACTGAGGGCAGTAAAGTGACACTCTATCTCTACAAAAAAAAAACAAAAATTCCAATGGCAGCAGTGCCAGGGGCTCAGTGAGTAGAGTGCTGGTCCCATATACTGAGGGTCAAACCCAGTCCCGGCCAAACTGCAACAAAAAATAGCCAGGCATTGTGGTCAGCGCCTGTAGTCCCAGCTACTCAGGAGGCTGAGGCAAGAGAATCGCCTAAGCCCAAAGAGCTAGAGGTTGCTATGAGCTGTGATGCCACAGCACTCCACCAGGATGACAAAGTGAGACTCTGACTCTAAAAAAAAAATTCCAGTGGCTAAAAGGATATGTAATGAAAAATAATACACCCCTCCCATCCTCTATTCTCTGGTCCCTCTGCCCAGACAGAGCTCATGTTCAGAGTGATGTGAGTGCCCTTCCAGGATGTTTAATACTCCTTTAAGCATGCTGGCACATGCATTAGTACACATTCATATTTTGTCCCATACATATTTAGCCATGGTTAATTCCTTTTTAAAAATGTAACATATACTGTAAATCTTCATTAACACATTCTTTTTAAATTCCAAAGTAATATTCTATGCTATGGATATATGATCATTTCTATAACTCCTGCTCTACTGAAGAATATTTGAGATAGCTTCTTATTCTTTTCTTACCACACAACACATATACACACAAAATAAAAAACACGGCAAGGCATCACTTTGATTTCCATGGGATAGGTTCTTAGAAGTGAGTTTTATGAGATGAAAGAGGATATGCATATTTTGCTTTTAAACATATCTCCAAATTGCCCTGCCCAGGGTTGTATCAACTTATAATCCTACCTCGAGAGGCAAGCACACCTGTGAGCGCATTTCATCCACACTGGACATGAACAACTCACTGACCCCTGCCAGGAGGAACAGCAAAAACTAGATGTCATTTACATTTCTCAGCAGGTAGTTGGGCATCTTTAATGTATTTATTGATGTTTCTTTTTATTCTCTTTGCCCATTTCCTAATGGATTTTTGCCTCTTTCTAATTGCTTTGTAAAGTCTTGCCTTACATACAGGACATCAGCCCTCTGTCATCAGCTGGATGTTTTCATACATCTTTCACACACTGTCATTTGTCTCATGGATTTCTTCATTAATAATATTTTTTTGTTTTTTATTTTTTTATCTTTTGCCTACAGCATATTTTTATTTCATGTTGTAAAACCTATTAATATTTTTTATGAGATCTTAGTTTTATGTTATTCTTGGAAAGGCCTCCCTAATCCTATGAAACTAAATCTGGTAATGCCTTTGACAGTGTAATTTTCAGACTGAGATCTTTGACCCAGCTGACCCAACAAGACAGCAAGCTCGCATTTTGTTCTAAATAATCAGTTGGTCATCCCAACACTGCTCACTGAATAATCCAGCTTCCTGCTGAGTGGTCCTCAGCTCTGAACTTGATGATTTTTACCCAACTCCCATTAGGGAAAAACAAAACTTTTCAAATAAAACCTCTAAACGTTGGGCTATGGTGACTGTTTTAAAAATCAACCTAAGCTCCCCTAACCTAATGCCACATAACACTTCAGAACCGTTGTTTAACTGTGCCCCTGAAGTTCACATGGTGAAGTCCCCACCCCTGGTACCTAAGACCAGGAGCTTATTTGGAAATAGAGTCAGTGCAAATATAATTAGTTAAGTGAAATGAGGTCCAACTGGAGCATTAATATAATACTGATTAATCTAATATGACTGGTGTCCTTATGAAAAGGGGAAAATTGGACAGACACATCCACAGCAGGGAGACTCCATGAAGGTTAAGGCAGAAGGAGTCAGGGACACCACCAAACCACCAGAAGCCCAGGGAGAGCCCCCAGACCAGATTTCCCCCACCCCCACAGCCTCAGCAGGCACAGCCCTGCCAACCCTGATCTGAGACTTCTGGTCTCCAGAACTGTGAAAGCCATAAATTTCCGTTGTTTAAGCCACCCAGTTCATAGTACTTCATTATGGCAGCCGAAAGAAACCATTGCAGCAATAATGGGGAATGTTTTCTTTCCTTTTTTTTTTTTTGGTAGAATTTTTTTTTACATTTGTTAGATAAGGTTCCTCTTATAATTGTGTCCCACCCCAAGAGGTGTGCCATGCTCCATAACCCTCCATCCCCTCCTCCTCCCCTCTCCCCACTTGTTCATTCCCTTATCCCCCCACCTCATATTGGCTCATCTGCTGCCTTCATATTAGAATTGAGTACATTGGATTCTTGCTTCTCCATTCTTGTGATGCTTTACTAAGAATAATGTGTTCCACCTCCATCAAGGTTAATACAAAAGATGCAAGGTCTCCATATTTTTTAATAGCTGAATAGTATTCCATGGTGTACCTATACCACAGCTTATTAATCCATTCCTGGGTTTGTGGGCATTTAGGCTGTCACCACATTTTGGCAATTGTGATGAACAATCCAGCGCAAATAGCCTTATGATAAAAGGATTATTTTCTTCTAGGTAGATGCCTAGTAACGGTATTGCAGGATCAAATGGGAGGTCTAATTTGAGTTATTTGAGAATTCTCCATACTTCCTTCCAAAAAAGTTGTATTACTTTGCAGTCCCACCAGCAGTGTACAAGTGTTCCCTTCTCTCCACATCCTCACCAACATCTGCAGCTTTGAGACTTCATGATGTGGGCCATTCTCACTGGGGTTAGATGATATTTCAGGGTAGTTTTGATTTGTATTTCTCTGGTGATTAGGGACAATGAGCATTTTTTCATATGTTTGTTAGCCATTTGTCTATCTTCTTTAGAGAAGATTCTATTCATCCCTCTTATCCAGTGAGATATAGGATTATTGGGTCTTTTGGGGGGTTGATTAGTTTGAGTTCTTTATAGACCCTAGTTATCAAGCTTTTGTCTGATTCATAATACGCAAATATCTTTTCCCATTCTGAAGGTTATCTGTTTGCTTTGGTTGTTGTTTCCTCAGCTGTACAGAAGCTTTTCGATTTAATTAAGTCCCATTTGTTTATTTTTGTTATTGTTGCAATGGCCACAAAAGTCTTCATAAAATCTTTCCCCAGACCAATTATCTTGAAGTGTTTTTCCCACACCTTCTTTGAGGATTTTTATTGTTTATACCTTAGACTGAAAGCTTTTATCCATCTTGAATCAATTTTCATAAGTGGTGAGAGATGCAGGTCTAGTTTCAGCCTTTTACATGTGGTTATCAAGTTCTCCCAGCACCATTTATTGAATAGGGATTCTTTTCCCCAGTGTATGCACTTGTTTATCAAAGATCAGGTAGCCGTAAGAGGTTAGTTTCATCTCCTGGTTTTCTATTCAGTTCCAAATGTCAGTGCCTCTATTTTAGTGCCAAACCATACTGTTTTGATCACCATGGCCTTGGAGTATAGCCAAAAGTCTGGTAGGGTGATACCCTTGGCTTTGTTTTTATTACTAAGAATTTCCTTGGCTGTATAGGGTTTCTTCTGGTTCCATACAAAATGAATAATTATTTTTTCCAAATATTGAAAGTATGATGATGGCATTTTAATGGGGATTACATTGACCCTGTAGATTGCTTTGGGAAGTATAGACATTTCAGCAATATTGATTCTTGCCAGTCATGAGCATGGTATGTTCTTCAATTTGTTAATATATTCTGCTATTTCTTTTCCTAGGGTTTCATAATTTTCTTTATAGAAGTCCTTCATCTCTTTTGTTAGATATATTCCTAGGTATTTCTTTTCTTTTCTTCTTTTTTTTTTATTTTGAAGCTACTGTGAAGGGGGTTGTGTCCTTGATTAGCTTCTCATCTTTGGCTGTTGTTGGCATATACAAAAGCTACTGTTTTGTGGACATTGATTTTATATTCTAAGACATTGCTGTATTTTTTGATCACTTACAGGAGTCTCGTGGTTGAGTCTTTGGGGTTCTCTAAGTATAAAATCATATTGTCAGCAAAGAGCTAGAGTTTGACCTTCTCTGCACCCATTTGGATGCCCTTATTTCCTTCTCTTAATTGATTGTATTGGCTAAAACTTCCAGCACTATATTGAATAGTAGTGGTGATAGAGGACAACTTTGTCTGGTTCCAGTTTTCAATTTCACTAATCTCTGATTTAGTTTTGGTTATTTCTTTTCTTCTTCTGGGTTTGGGATAAGATTGTTCTTCTTTTTCCAATTCCATAAGATAGTTCATGAGTTTGATGTGCTCTCTTTCTGTTTTTCAAATGTAGGTGTCTAATGTGATAAATTTTCCTCTTCAGAATGTTTTTGCTGTATACCACAGGTTTAAGTAACTTGTGTCTTCATTATTGTTGTGTTTGAGGAATTTAACAATTTCCTCCTCATCTCTTACTGAACTCAACTATCATTCAGCATAAGGTTGTTTAATCTCCAGGTCTTTGTGTGGGGATGAAACTTTTTGTTGGAGTTGAGTTCCACCTTTATTGCCTTGTGGTCTGAGAAGATACAAGGTGTGATTTCTATCCTTTTAATTTTGCTGAAGCTTTATTTGTATCCTAGGATGTGGTCAATTTTAGAGTACATATCATGGGCTGATGAGAAAAATGTATATTCCTTAGCTTTGGGATGGTGTGTTCTGTATATGTCTATCAATCCCACTTATTCTAGGGTTATGTTTAAGTCCTTTATATCTTGGTTTAGTTTCTGTTTAGAGGATTTTCCAGTTCTGTTAGAGGGGTGTTAAAGTCCCTGACTATTATGATGTTATGGGATATCATATTGCACAGACCTATCAAGGTCTGTTTCATAAATCTGGGAGCATTTAAGTTGGGTGCGTAAATATTTAAAATTGAAATATCTTCTTGTTGTATTGTTCCTTTGACCAGTATAAAGTGTCCATCTTTGACTTCCTTAACTTTAGTTGCTTTAAATCTGCTTGTATCTGAAAACAAGATTGCAACCCCTCCTTTCTTCTGATTTCTATTTGCTTGAAATACTGTTTTCCATCCCTTAACCCCAATTCTTAATTTGTCCTTCAAGGCTAGGTATGTCTCCTAGAGACATCGTATAGATGTCCTATGCTTTTTTATCCAATCAGCCAGCATATGCCTCTTCAGTGGCAAATTCAGTCCATTGACACTTATTAAGAGAATTGATAAGTGTAGTGGAGTTCTAGTCATCTTATTTTGTGAAAGTCCATTGTGTAGTTTTATCCATTGAGCCATTGTAAAAGCTAAGTTTTGACCTTTGGCTTCTGGGTGTTTACTTTGCTGGTGGTCCATTGTGGTAGTCAGTGTTGAAATAGGTCTAAGTATCTCCTGTAGAGCTGGTCTTGTGGTGAATTTCCTCAGTATCGCCAAAAGATTTGATTTCTTCATCGATTTTGAAGCTTAGTTTAGCAGGACATAGCATTCTGGACTGGAAATTGTTTTGTTTAAAAACATTGAAGGTGGGTGCAGTGCCTGTAGCTCAGTGGATGGAGGGCTGGCCACATGCACCAGGGCTGGTGGGTTCGAACCCAGCCTGGGCCTGCAAAACAACAATGATGACAACAACAAAAAATAGTCAAGTGTTGTAGCAGGCACCCGTAGTCCCAGCTACTTGTGAGGCAAGAGAATCACTAAACCCCAAGAGTTTGAGGTTGCTGTGACCTGTGACACCACAGCACTCTATTGAGGGCGACGTCGTGAGACTGTCTCAAAAAAAAAAAAATGTTGAAGGTAGATGACCATGCTCTTCTGGCTTGGAAGGTTTCAGATGAAAAGTCTGCTGTCATCATAATGTCTCTGCCTCTTGGGGGGTTCATTACAATGTGTCTTGGAGAGGCTCTCTTTGAGTTGAGATGACCCAGGGTTCAATATCCATCTGAAAGAAGTGTGCCATGGTCTTTAGTAAAACTTGGGAAGTTTTCATTTATGATGTTCTCCAGTAGGGCTTCCATTCCTTTGGAACAATCTTGTACCCCTAAGGAATCATTATTATTCATAAGTTTGAATGCTTCATGTAGTCTTATAGTTCTCTATGTGCCTGTTCGCTTTCTCTCTCTTCTTTATTTTTGCCTCTTTAACTACAAACTAGAAAACTTTATCCTCTAGCTCTGAGGTTCTTTATTTTCCATGGTCTAACCTTCTTTTGACACTTTCTACTGCATCTTTACATTCCCTGTCTCCTTCATTTCCTTAAGCTTCACCATATCCTTTCTATATTCTACATATCTCTCATCTGACTTTTGGTTCTGTCTTTCCATTTTCTCATCCATTCCTTTTATTGTCTTTATCATCCATATTTTAAATTCCCTTTCTGTCAAGTCCAGTAACTCTTTATAGGTGGAGTCTTCTGTAGTAGCTGCTTCACAGTCCCTTGGGAGAGTTCCTCTCTTTTGGTTTTTCATGTTACCAGAATTTTTCTGTTGGTTCTGCCTCATGTGTTCTTTCTTCTTGTTCACCTCCTTGCCCTCCTTTTTCCTGCTCTCTGCCTCCTTTGTTTCAAACAGAAGTCCTTGCTCTTGATGATACTATGTTGCAATATGTTGCTGGGACAGCAGGTGGTGCTGTGACTTTTTTAGGAGACAGAGAGCACAGCCAGCAACATCTATGCTCCTTAATCCAAACCTAGTTTCTTTCAGTATTGCAGGATTGTTTCCTCAGCATTCAGACCCTGTGGGGTTGGCATCTTAAAGTTCATAAGAATCCTTCAGGGGCAGATCTTACAGTGCCCCATGACTCTAGCTCCCATGGGTTGTGAGAGCCCCTCAGCCTGTCCCAACACTGGAATTCTAATCCCAGCAGGCTCTAGGCCCCTGCTAAGACCTTCTCACAACCTTCCCACAATGGCAGCCCCTTGGCCTCCAAGACCTTCTCAGTATGGCTGCCTCACCAGCCACCAAACATACAGCAAATCCACTCCAACTGGCATTCTAATCTGTTGCTGTATACTGTTAGAGTCCACCCATTCTTCCAAGCTTCCACTCAATGTACAGCTTCCCCCCAACAACTGAAAACTCTGGAAAGGTTTCCTCCTGTCCCAGACCTCTGTGAGCAGCCAGCCAATCCCTGTCAGTGGCAATCACTTGCCTAATTCATCATATTTCCACTGCTCTGGATCATATGTTGTATCCAGCCCACCACCTCCTCACTGTGCTCCCTGAGTCATACTCTGGGTAAGGTCCCCATGCCAGGTATGGCTTGTTTCTCTCTTTTTTCCCCAGTCATTCTAGGAGAGCTCAGCTGAAACATCCTTCTGGACCACCATCTTTCTCCACTCCCCTATTATTTCTTATTTATTTATAGAAACAAGTTAGTTCATTTGCTGTTGGAGCAGGTGTGACATGGAACAACTTTCCTCTGTCCATGGCAGCCTCACAGAGCTGGGTCACTGTGCATCTCAGGCCAGCAGGGAAATTCACTCCTGGCCTCATGCCCTCCCAGCCACTGTAGCAGGCATAGCAAGTGGCCAGTACTCTGTGCTGCAGGAGGGACCCCCTCTCTTTCTGCCTACCACACAATTGTTCCTTCTCCTGGGACACATCAGGAAAGAACCCTGTCCCAAGGTCCAGACAACCAACTCATGTGCAGGCCACTCTGGGCTCACCACACCAGAACTCTGAGTGCACATCTCACTTCCCTGGAGTTGGCTTTTGTCCTTTCTTTGCTTCTTCCACCCTCCCAGGCTTTCATCTTTCCTCTCTTTTTGCTGCAAACACACCAAAATGCTGAGCAGGGAAAATGGACCATCCAGACCCTTGAAGAGACAGTGCCCTGAAGGACTTCCACTGAGAAGTATTCTCAGCAGATAGAAACTGTAAAGAAGCCAAAGGGCTTGAGGAGGAGGAGGTAGAGAAGAGATGGTGGAAAGAGGATAGTTTCAGGGAACCCTGAGGAAGAATTTATTCTAATCCACTTTCTTTAAATGCTATTTTTACAAAAGCATCCCTGTAGAAAGGGGGGCTTCTCACTTGCTACATCATGCTGGTACCCACGGCCATTTCTGTCACTGGGGAAGCCACATTTGCAATATTGGTTCCTTCTTTTTCTGCAAATATGATTTTTCTTTCAGGGTTGCTTTGTGATTACATGTGAATTTTTGGTGATGTCTTATGGCCAATTTCCTCCCTCTGGGAATACATAGCTGAAGAAATTATAATGTAAATCAGGATCATAATATGATTCAGAGGACACATTTTTTCAGGAATGCTTCCCTCACTTGATGCCAGCAACCGAGAAACAGTGGGCAGAAGCAGGCTGGATTTACTTGGGAAAACTTGAATGTTCGAGTCTAATTTGCCCAGAGCCAGAACATGTTTGAGTGATTTCTAGGGCTGAGCCTACGGCAGTCTTGCCTTCCATCCCCATCACACCGGAGCTGGGCTAGCAGACCTCCCCAACAGGCTGCAGGGATAGATGGCCCTGGGACCAGCAGCAGGACTCAGCATTGCCTCCACCCTGAGGAACACTCTTCAGTAGTTCTGGCACAGACAGAGAACCACTATGATCACTATGTGGGCACCAACCCATCTGTTGAGGGTTGACTGATGATGACCAAAAAGATATGCCCACATCCTAGCCCCCAGTCACTCTGACTATGAGATTATAGGAAGAAGGGTCTTTGAAGATGTGATTAAAGATCTCAAGATGAGGGCGGCATCTATGGCTCAGTAGGTAGGGCACTGGCCCCATATACCAAGGGTGGCGGGTTCAAACCCAGCTCCAGACAAACTGCAACAAAAAAATAGCTGGGCATTGTGGTGGGCACCTGTAATCTCAGCTACTCGGGAGGCTTAGGCAAGAGAATCACCTAAGCCCAGGAGTTGGAGGTTGCTGTGAGCTGTGTGATACCACAGCACTCTACCAAGAGCAATAAAGTGAGACTCTGTCTCTACTAAAAAAAAAAAAAAAAAAAAAGAAAAAGATCTCAAGATGAAGTCATCCTGCAATATCCAGGTGGCCCCAAATCCATTAACAATTGCACTTAGAGAACAGACACACAGATTAGGCCACATTAAGACAGAGGCAGAGATTACAATGATGTAGCCACAGCCAAGGACCGCCTACAAGAAGCTGGAGGAAGCAAGAAAGGATCCCTCCTTGGAGCCTTCAGCGGGTGTATGGCTATACTAACACCTTAATTTCAGATTTCTGGCCTCCAAAACTATGAGAGAATAATTTCTGTTGTATTAAGCCACCAAGTTTGTGGTAATTTGATACCACAGCTACAGGAAATGCATATACTATCTCTGTGAGTAACCGTCACCTCCTGCTATCTCCTCAGTGGCCATCTAACAAAAATCATTTGTGAAAGAACTAACAGGACTGTACTTGTCCTCAGTGTGTGAACAAGACAGGTTTCTTTCCACTTAATGAAGAAACAGGGCAGCAGCTGTCCATTCCCTTCAACAGCCAACCAAGGCCAGCACCACACACCCTGACCTTCAAAGTGCACAGGAGCTATGTGGGTGGGTGGTCTCATTGGAGCAAGTTGCTGCTCAGAGACACAACCATCCAAAAACCATAGTCTGGGTCACAACCTCTTTTTCTTTTCAATTAGTCTCTTTTTGTTTTCTAACCAAATTACTAACATAATTCACTATATGAGTACTCACAAAAAAAGATTTAACAAACAGAAATATTTTAAAATTCAGTCATATTTTACCCTTTGGAGTGAAAAAATGTTATGAAGAATCTGACTCAGTGCAGAAATTCCTAAAGAAGTAACCCACTCAAGAAAGATCAGAGCGAAACCAACAAGCACGGGCACACACCTGTCAGAAGCTCCCAATCAAATTACAGTTTTATATTCAGCTCAGGACAATGTGAGAACCACTGTTACATTCCTCAAGAGGCACCTGTCATTCTCCTCTTAGACTGAAACCAACAAAGAACTCTCCTTGGAATAGGAAGAGATGAGCACAACAGAGGAGCTTGGCAAGTTATCAAATTGCCGTGGCAATTTCTAGATTATCTTTCATTATCCCTGCCTACACCTTGGGATTTCCCTCTCCTACTTTGAGAATTTCAAGTTGTCAGCATCAATTGACAAATCCCAGGGAAGTCAAAGCATGAGAATTAGAGTGTCAAGAAAACCCTTGCACCTCGGCATTGCACCAGGTTCATAAGGAAGTAAGCTTTTCATTCCTTGACATCTAATGGACAGATTCCTTTAAATTAGTTAGAAATCTTGCAGTCAGCTCTAGAAATCATAGCAATATCCATAACCAATGTGATCCTCAGCTCCAGTTCCCATGATGGGATCCTTTGCCAAAATACATTGGCTGATAATAATGAATGCTGTCCTTCAGGGGAGAGGACTCTTCCAGTGAGCAGTGAGATCCAGGGGCACAGGTCAGAAAAGCTCCATGACAAGGTCACAGTGGTGGTGGCTACCATGTTCTTCACAGCATGTATATAATCTGGGTTCTCCAAAGAAATATAATCAAAAGGAAAGATACAGATATAGATACAGTTGATTGATTGATTAATAGATAGATTTATAGATAGAGATAGAGATGATTTATTATAAGGTGGGTTGGCTTACACAGTTATGGAAGCCAAGAAGTCCCACAACCTGCAGTCAGCAAGCTGAAGACCCAAGAAAGCCAATCCAAGTCCAAGTCCAAGGGAAGGAGCAGACCAGTGTCTCAGCTGGAATACAGCCAAGCACAGGCAGCAAATTCTCTTTCACTCTGTCTTTTTGTTCTATTCAGGTCTTCAATGGGTTGGGTGAGGACCACCCACATTGGGTAGGACAATCAGCTCTATTAAGTCTACTGATTCAAAGGCTAATCTCATACAGAATCACCCAGAATAATGTTTAACCAACTATCTAGGTATCCTATGCTCAGTTAAGTTGACATATAAAATTAACCATCACAGTAGGAATACCCAAGGAGTCTATGGCAGCCACATATAGCCTGGAGTTGGCTGGTCAGCTGCTCTGTTAGGCCAAGCAGTGACAATCCTCAGATATTGGCTCAGTCTCAGATATTTGTAGGCAGGGGAGAGAATATGATAGAGGGTCATGGGATACAAAAGTCTGAGGAACAGCCTTATGACAAGTATTGAAATGTATATGCTCTTGATGGCAGCTAAGTACCGTGAAAGCCAACACAGTGATGCTCTTTGATCTGGTCTTGCTTTTCCTACAGACGCCCTTAGAATCCCCTATAGTCAGTCACTCACCTGGGCCCTGATTCATCAGTATAGGGTCAGAGTCCATGTTCAGGATTTGGCCTCACATGTTGTTCTGAATGTCTTGCCAGGACTTGTTTCCTTGGCAATTTCTGCACTGTATTGGAATTTCATAACCTTTATTTTCACTCTAGAAGGAAAACAATGAGAAAAAATGAGTAAACAGCTAAAAATTAGTCATTGCTTATATATACTACTGGCCATGGGGAAACCAGTTGAGAGAGAATAAATGAGACATATAAATCTAACTTTTGTATTTGGGAAAAAATAGTATGGTATGCTCTATGCCCATTATGCCTATACATATGTCTGGCTACAGTCAAATAAGAATTTTGATCAAAATGATCACAATGGTATCCAGCCCTTCCACTGGTTCAGGGTCCCCCGAGCACCCGTGACCATGGATGTGCTCAGTAGCTTCAGAAGATGTTTGATAAAGCTGTTCCAGACTGATGTTTAGGGTTCTTTCAACCATGTATAGAAAGGAGTGTATATGATGTGCCAAACCACTGCCAAAGGAAGCCATGAGAATTTAAGGTAACTGGGTACTGGGTTGAGACCAATCCTTTCTACTCAGAAGGGCCACCTGGTAAAGGTCTGTCCCCTGAACCTCACTGGCCAGTGAATGTCCTACCCTGAGGCTGATTTGGACTAGTAGTGCTTACCAAATGGTTAGGACCACGGGTGAGTGTTGATTTCTATCTTTCCTTCATTCAACAAGAGTTCTATTTCTTCCCCATTCCTTCTAACTCTTCAGAGATTATCTAATCACTTATAGTTATAACTAACATTTGTTGAGCACTTAATACATGCCAGGCACTGTACTAAGCACTTCATATGTATTAACTCACAAAATCCTTGCTGCTCCTCTATGATGAAGACTCCATTATTATCACCCTAATTGTAGGCACAGGAGACTTCATTAACTTGTCCAAGGGCTCACAGCTTTTGTATTAGTTATCTCTTGCTGTACAACAAATTACCCCAAAACTTAGTGGCTGAAAACAACCAACATTTATTATCTCACAGTCTCTGTAGATCAAAAAAATCCCCATTGAACTGGGTGCTCCCTGAGTTCACTGGGTAACATGGGTTAACAAGGGTCTCTCATTTGGTCTTTCAACCACAAACAAAAAACTCTACAGCTAGTACAGTTTATATACTTTTCTATGCCCCACCTTTGAGAGCTGCAGGGCCAGGCACCACCACCTATCACGGAGGCTTCCTAAGTTTCTGGGAATTGTGCAACAAGTCTATGACCCCAGAAAAGAGGTTTCAAAACCTACCAGAGAATTATAAGGCACTTAGGAGAGCATTTCCACCCTATAATCCCTGGTGTCAGAGGTATCTATCTAAAACAGCACAGACCGTCACAACCACTGGTATCTCCTCTTGTCTACAGAAGGAAATGCCAAGGCCTTGGACATCACTGGATGCCTTTCACAATGTAGCCTAACGTGCCTGTCCAGCATCATCTCCTGCCCTTCTTCAGTCCACCAACCCCAGAAATCACCCACTCACTGTTCCCTCCCGATAAATGCTGATCCCATGACCCTGCACTTATCCTCCAGGACTCTCCTGATAATCCCCTTCCTCTTTGACTTCCCCCACCCCAAGTTAACCAGGTCCTTCTCCTTGGCCCCACAGGACTTTATACATAACACTCCAATTGCATTTAACACTTTGTATTGTAAAGTTCTAGCTCTTCTAGAAAGATATGTCTGGGACAGTAAGATCTATAAAGTTGGACAGAGAGCAAGAACTCTAACCATTTGCCTTTCTGGTGGGTGGGTGGGTGGATGGAAGGATGGATGGATGAACAGAGGGATTGTTGGCTAGCTGCAGAAGAAGTGAACCAATGGGTAAGTAGGTGGTTCCAAAGGCCACATGCTTCCCCATTACGGTCACTGGGCAACATGGGTTGATGAGTGGGTGGGTGAGTACAGATGGGGTATGGATGGAGAGAAAGAGCTTCCAATCTCAGGGAGCTTCCAATAGTCAAAGATAATTTTAGCCACATATTCTAGAGAAATGTACTAAAGAAAAATGTTATGGCAAATGCCTCACCAGCATAAACTCATATGAAAGACAAATCATGAATTTTAAATACAAATAACAACAAAGGGGGAGGAGGAAGAGAGGAAGCGAATGGAGAAGACAGGAAAGGGCAAACAAAAGCACAAGTATTTTGCAAACCCAAGGATTTGGTTCTCTTGAGCTAAGCAGGGCTATTTGGGGTTGTTTTTATTGCTCCCCCTCCCTAAAGAATTGTTGGTCTCTGGTAGGGAGATGGGGGCTGCCCATGCTGGGAGGGTACTGCACTCCAAGAATGAGCTGTTGCCATGGAAAAGCCTGAGTGTCTAGGAGTCCTCTCCCTCTCTGCCCCCAGGCTGTCACTCTGCAGTGAGCGGGCTGGAGCTGTCTGAAGCCTCAGGAGGGACTGGTCCTGCAGTCAGAGGCAAAAATCCAAGGCCAGCAGGGTGGTGGGCACTGTTGGCATCCTGCTGGCATCCTGGAGTGGGGGGAGAGGATCTGGAACGTATTATCAAACTTGCCAGTGGACAGTTAGACTCCCAGGAGCAAAGCTAGCCTGGCAGGAGCCACGCGCCTACAGCCAACTAGGCCCAGAATTGCAGTCACTCCTAATAAGGTCTCAGGCCCCTGCAGGGACCAGTGGAGGTGGCAAGGGGGCCGTGGAGCTACTGGGACTAGAAATCTGCACCAATGCGGCAGAGCCAGCTGCTGCCTCTCCAGTCCCTCTACCCAGGCACTGCTGACATCAGCTGCCCAGCATGCTTGGCTGGGCACTGCAGGGTGTTTGCAGTACTCCTGACTTCTGCCTCAACATGCCAGGGGCTCCCCTTCTCCAGCTGTGACAATAAAAAATGTCTCCAGACCTGGCTCATGTCCCCAGTTGGGCAAAGTCGCCCCACGGAGAACTCCAGCTAGGGCTGGAAAGCTGGCCCTTTACCCTGGTGTTGCTTATTCACCTAGCAGAGCCAGAGGAGGGTTAAGTTTATCTTTGAGCCTGGGCCCTTTGCCAAGGCGCAAGCCCTCAGGACCACCGCAGGGGCCCAGCGCTGTGCACACTCGCCCGCTGGCTCTTCCGCTGGGCACTAGGCCGTCTGTCCACTTTATGCTCCATTCCAAGAAGTTCTGTGCCTGACACCGTCTAGTAGTGGCTCATAGCAAGCAAAGTGCAGGCCTCCCTCTGAGCTCAGAGCCCAGCAGCCTACCAACCCGTGCCTAGCCCAAGCCAGGACCATCCCCTGGAGGAGCCCTAGGCCCTCCCTTACCGCCTCTGACCCAGGGCTCAGTGCCTCAGGCCGCGGACCTGCCCGCCCTTCCTCACTGCCCTCAGGCTGGTCCTCTGCCAGCACTTGGCAGCTCTGCGCTGAACCTGAGGCCCCGGGTTAGGGTCCAAGGCTCTGACCCAGGGGTCTGACATCTGCGCTCCCAACCGGCTGTCGGGAGACAGGTGCGGCTTGCCCTATTATCTAGTGGACCCTCTGACAAGCCCATCAGGGGGGTGGGTGCATTGCCTCCTGCAGGCATGGGGTTGCAGGGCCTTGTTGTCCTAAAGATGACTCTAGCGACAAGAATCTGGGGTCAGGGCATCACGTGACAGACTATTCGCTTTTTTCCTAGTGCTGCTCATTCCTCTACCTCCAAATCCTTCTCCCCCTAGCGCAAAAAAGTCATGTAAGAGCTGGCTCACTGGTTTGGTATTGCTTCTAGGAGAAGCAAAGCTTCTGGTGACAACCTCTTTGGTCAGAATCCAGAGGTCCCTCTTGTGGCCGCACATTCTCTTCTGGGGCTGGAAAATTCTGCTCGGGTTAGGGTAGAGCGCGGCATCCGAGACTGGTACGTCAGCGAAGCCCTGGAGCCAGACACCACAGCGGCCCCTCCCGGAGGTGCCCAAGGCGCAGAGGCACAGCCAGCGGTCCCACGGTGACAGCTGGTGCCCTGGGGCCGCCCAGGGCAGCGTCTGCAGACCAGACCGGGACCCGCACGCCAGCGCCACCTCGTGGTGCAGCGGCCGTACCGCGCCCCGTCCCAGCTGGCGGTCGGCTCTGGGCGACCCAGCTTTCTAAACCTAACACAGTCACTCGCTGGAAAATGACCCCTAGCCTTATTGCTTCCTTGGTGAGGTTTCGTCTGCGTGGCATTTGTACGTCTGAGATGGAGCCATCATCTCTTAACCTCCAGATAACAAAAGGAAAGACTAGGGGGGTGCTCAGGCCCTTAGTTCAAAACGGAACATCGGACTTTGGGGACACGATGTTAAACAAAACACGGGTCACAGCTCAAGGGCTCAGTCCAAGCGAGACACTTGGAAAGCCACACCGACGGTGGCCATCAGGTAAAGCCCAGGGCACCTGGGGCTCCCTGGTCCGCCTGGATGGCTGGGGTGGAGGGCGGGGCGCAGTGGGAGGAGACGCCCGAGGGAGTAAGGGCGCTAAGCAGTGACTGAATTGAACTGGAGTAAATATAGATATACACACCAATAAATGGAATTGAGAGTACTGGGTATGTATTTACAAATAAATACATACATTTTTGGCCATTTTATTTTTGACAAGGATGCCAAGACAATTTAATGAGGAAAAAACCATCGCTTCAACAAATGGTGCTGAAACAACTCAATATTAACATGCAAAAGAGTAAGGCGAAACTTTACCTCATACAAACATTAGGTCAACATCCATCAATGGCCTAAATATGAGTGAAAACTATAAAACTCTTAAAGAAAACATAGGGGTACATCTTTGGACTTTGGATTTGGCTTTGGATTCTAGATATGACACTAAAGTACAAGCAAACAAAACAAAAAGAAAAGAAATGTTGACTCCATCAAAATTGAAAACTTCTACACATCCAAGGGTGTTACCAAGAAAGTGAAGTACAAAATACAGAATGGAAGACAATGTTTTCAAATGAAGTATAAGAAAGAGTCTGGCGGCCAGAACATCTAAATTCAACAACAGAAAGACAAACACCCATTTTTAAAATCGGCAAAGGACTTGAATAGGTGTTTCTCCAAAGAAGATTTACAAGTAGCCAACAAGCACATGAAAAGAGGAACAATCCAATCGGATCTGTGATGCAGTTTCCAGGAGTGTTTGGATAAAAACAAGAAATCCGGGGACTGGTGCAGCTCTTCCCCTCCCCACCAGGGCCCTGAGAGAACGTTCTGACACAGGTGTAGTAAGTTCTAGGCAGCTTATGCCCTGTCCAAAGCAGTGAAGAATTCCATACTAGGAAACTTTATTTTTAAAAGTCTTGGTCAAAGTATAAGTTAGAAGTATTCCTAACTTGGCTTTAGCTAATGTAAACACTGAAAACAAATTGATCATTTGGAGAAAGAGAATAAGGAGTTTACTATTTGAACAACAGGCAACAAAATTTCCAGACAAATACATCATGTTTGGGGGTCAGAATGGAAAGAGGACCAGCTTGAGCACTGGGGGATCTGGAGGTGCCCTAGGCTGTGCTGCTGGCTGGCTGAGCACCCTGGGGCAAGAAGCCACTGCCTCAGTTTCTCTTCCTACAGGAAGAGGGAGGAGTGGCCTCTGAAGTCCCTTCTACCCTCCGGGAACCAGGATCTGCTGCAGAGGATTCTTTTGGTCTCAGCATCCTTCCCCTCCTCCTCAGAAGCACTCACTGCCTGTTTGGGAATAGTTTCTCTTTTCATCCATTCTGCAGACCAGCCAAAGAGGAAAAAGGAAAGAAAAGAAGCTCTCTCTATCACCACCACCTATTCCCACAGGGCTTTTTAAATCCCTCAGAAAGTCACACACAAACATCACTTCTGCCTGCTCGCTGTAACACTCTAGCAAAAAAGCTCTGCTCCAATGTGCTGCACTGCAGATATTTTAGGACCCATTTTAAACAGCTGCAAAGCAGCAGAAACTTGACAGAGAAATCCTCACATGTGGGTAGGCACTTCCCAGAGACCTCAGTTTTCTCATCCAAACCGAATTGCAATGTCTTGCTCATCTTCAGGGACCAAATGCTTCCATCTCTCCATTTAATTCACTGTGCACTCCTGCCATGTGCTTGACATGCTCTGGTCTCACTTTTGTTTTCCACTTAATCTCTGGAAAAAATGTCTCAGTCATGCGATGGCTGCTATGAAATCAGCTAATTGGGCCCCTACTGCAGACAGCAATGCTCCCTGCCCCCACCACATTCAGAGCAATTCTTTTCCCCAAGGAATAAAGTAATCTGTAAATATTTATAGAAAGGGGATCCCCATTTTAAGAGCTAACACCCAAGTTACAAAAAGGAGTCCGGAGGCTTAAGCCCCGCCCTGTGTGTCATGGCAAGGTGAACATGGATGGCCAACACAGATCTGAGTTCAAATCCCTGCTCACCACTTACTTCACCAGCTTGCAGACGATCACGGAAAAAAAACCGTCATAAAATGTGTATGTGAAAGATGCCGCTCCCCCAGAAAATTCACTTGCCTGTGAAAGGACCTTTCTAAAACAGGCGGTGGCCTAGGTGGGTCAGGCGTGAGAAATCGCCATTCACCTTACCACCTTTTTCCTACTTCCTCACTTTACTGATTTTCACGAGGAACAAGATAGCAACATTTAAAGAGTATGATTTTCACCCACCCCAGGAAGTTAGGGGGCACCCTCTGGTTCATCACAGTCACCCCAACAGATCCCCAGCTGAGTCTTCAGGTCCTGTAAAAAAAAGAGAAAGAAGAGGGTGGAGAGGGGTCCTGTGTTCCCTGTGAAGTTCGGAGCAGGCAGCCTGAGTGCTTCTGCCACCCATGGAGAGCTGGGGCTATTTCCTGGGGCCAGCGGGGTGGCTCTCCACCTGCCTCAGACAAGAGAGATGTCTGTTTTTCACTGGAACCTTAAAGTCGGTTGAAATAAGTTTATGTTCAGCTACGCAAGAGCAATAGTGTCGTATAAGCTTTTTCAAATGCTGTAAATTCAGCAGAGGACAATCTCAGGATCACAAACTTCACTTTTTTCCTTCAAGATGAAGGCATCTTAGTTATAAATAGCCTGTTCTATTTTATTTGAGAAGGAAGAGTTTTTACATTTTTAAGCCAAATTTTTAAAAATGTGTTCCAGGAGAGCTTATACCCATGTAATTTATAGACACAGCACTCAGATAAATAGTGATAGAAACAACTTTCTCTGCAACTGAAATTAATTCTACTCTTAAGCTCCCTTTGAATTTCCTAGTAGGAAAAACTTAAACATGCCAATTAAAGATAACTTAGCCACTCCCAGTTTTAGACGTGGTTCATTCAGATCCAAATTGTCTTTCAAGATGTTCTCCAGCCCTAGGGGGAATCTGAATTGGGATGGCACGGCATTACTGTGTGTGTGGTGGGGGGGTCTGCCCCAATACAACCAGTACAACCTTCCCCTTGTTGCTCCCCTCCCCACTGTGTTCTGTGGCAACACAGCTCATGCTCCAGTGCCCACCACGCTTCTGCTGAGAAGTGAGTGGGCAGATCTCCCACTGGCCCTGCAGGTGAAGAATGTGGGGACTCCTGGCCTCCACACGTGCTGTGTACTCGCATGTGTGCAAAAGCACACTTGAGCTGCAGTAGTTCACACACACACAGGGGCACGCCCACTCATGCACACTCACACTCGCACACAGGTGCATCCTGGGGACTGACTCAGGCTGCCTCCACACTTCTGGCAATGGCGCTTCTCCAAGACTAGGGACTGCTCTGTGGGGCCTGAAACTTTCCAGGGCTCCACGGGACATGGGCCTCCAGGCCGCAGTGGTCTCAGAGTCCCTCTCAAAGTCTCTGGGGGATTTCCATCTTGGTCCCCTTCCCACACCTAAGTCAGATTGGTAGCAGGGGCTTCAGACCCCCTTCCTGGGCACCTGGGCAATATCCAAGCCCTTGCCACGGCCACTTCCACACCCTGACCCTCCCCCCTGCTAGTGTCACTTTTACCTGCTCTCTCAGCACCCCAGGATACTTGAGTTCTCATAACTGTGGCTTCTAGAACTCCCAAACCCTTTGTATTTTCTCTCAACAAAGATTTGCTCTTGTAAATTAAAGCCCTTCTTTCCACGCCTATGGCAGCTCAGAACACATTTACGGTGTGCCAGAGCTAAGAAATGGTGCCTCTGTCCCAGCCTCTGCCCACTCACCCACTCACCCCATGAAGCCTTGATTCGAGAGGTGGAAAGACACCAGGTAGCCAGGAAGAAATGTGCACCCTTCATGTTAACATCCCAAACTATCTCCCTCCGTATCATCATCTGTCCCTCCGGGAAAGTCCAGTCTCCAGGAATAATCTCAAAAGTCATTATTGACCAGTACCCAGGGCAATGAAAACCTGAAGGTTTTCTCCATGCTTTGGACATCAGCATCAGAACATTTCATCCTCCAGTGTTTGGTATCATGTCTAGGTGGGTCTACACCAGAAGAAGTTCTCACCCTCTCCTTCCGATCCCCCTCCAAATCAATATTTTGATGTAAGAGAAAGTAGATTGACATGAACCTCAAGAATGAATTTGAAGGGAAATTGAAAGTGTTTATTTCCTTGTTTTGTGTTTTTTAAGATAATGTATTTCATTCAGGAGAATATAGACCAATCACCCTAAGTCGTCATAATGGTAAGCGCATTCATCCATTCATTCTTTCATTTCAATTTAATGACAATGAAATCTCAGTGGTGCTGGGTCCTTGGGCCTTTTGCATCCCTCCACTGGGTGCTGGACTATCTGAAGTCAAGGACTCAGCACTGACTTTTATCACCAAATTTGGAATCTGACACTTTGAGGCCATCCAGATAAGTTCTTGTTGATTAAGTGAATATGTTACTCTCCATTTGGTTTTGGCCCCATTGGCCAGTTGGTGGGCCTGTCTTAACTCTAGCAGTCGGGCGTTATTGAAGAAAGTGACACAACAGGGCAAATTGACGCCTTAGTAGGACAGTTTTTAGTGATAGTCTGGCTTGGACAATCATAAGTGTAAATTCCATGGACAGATGAGGCATCCTCTCCAGGTCAGCTCCTTCTGGCTGTCTGATCTCCCAGTCCCAGTAGAGCCACTGGGGCCACCTGTGTGCCGGTTCATATCAGCAGGAAGAGCTCACTCTTGCCATCACTGTACAGAGATCTCTGAATTCATCCTGAATGAACCACTAACATGTGCCTTCTTGAACCGATGGCTCTGGCCAAGGGGATGGCATGTGTCAGTAAGCTTAAGGCAAGTGGGACTGCAAAGTTCATGGGCTGTGGTAGGGGCAGATGATAAAAATGTGTGCTATTAGGAAGTAAGAAAGGAAAGGAAAGAAATGTGGGCTATGTAACCAACAAATTCACTACAATTTCACGATTACCCACCATTCTAAATCCTTCTTTGTTTCTCTGATCAAATCACTCTACAGAAAATTTCAAATCTTTTCCCTCTTACCTGCTACTTTGTAAGAGAAGAGAAACGTGAAGAAAGAAATTCCCTCAAGTCTTTACCACAATTCTCCCTATACCTGTAACCCTGGTCTTGAGCTTCCATCTGTGAAGACAGAGGATAGGGTCCCACCTTTTTCCCCCAGTCTCAACCATCTCTCCAGAACCCTAATCATTTGATCATCTCTTTTCCTGCCAATAGATAAAGCCACACCCACCCAGCCAAAGCCTTTCTCGTCAGTGTTCAATCATGGTGGGGTGTCTCACATCTTTAAAAACCATGCAGTCCCATATGCCTTGCTAACTATTGCCTTCTCCCCCCATCTTCACGATCAAATTCTTGGAAAACTTTTCTATGTATACTGTCCCCATTTCCTCATCTCAGACTCACTCCTCAAACCACTTCCCTAGCTCCAAGTTACCTATGACCACAGTGTCTGAATTCATCTACTTTGCAATCTGGAGCAGTTTTGTCTTTTATCAGTTCTTGATACCGGTGATCACTTGCCTTTCTTCATATACCTATTGGCCATTTGAACATCTTCATTTGAAAAATGTTTAATCAGATTGTTAATTTTTTTCCTATTGAGTTGTTGAAGTTCTCTATATATTTTAGTTGTTAATCCCTTGTCAGGTGGGTAGTCAGCAAATATTTTCTCCCATTCTGTGGCTTGTCTCTTCACTTTGTTGATTGTTTCCCCTGCTGTGCAGTCTTTTTGGCTTGATATGATCCCATTTGTTCCATTTTGTTTTAGGTGCTTGTGCTTTGGGGCTATTACTCAAGAAGTCTTTGCCCAAATCAATGTCCTAAAGCATTTCCCCAAAGTTTTCTTTCAGGAGTCTCATAGTTTCAGGTGGTAGATGTAAATCATTAAATCATTTTGATTTTATTTTTGTATATAATGAGATATAAGAATCTAGTGTTCTCCTTCTGCATATCGATAGCCACTTGCCCTTCTAGAAGCATCTTCTTCACTTGGCTTCTACCACACTTGGCACTCCCGAATGATTTCCTCCTCTCTCTCTCTCCACTCTTTCCCAATGTGGTGGGCAGGCTCGTCTTCCTCCTCCTGCCCATCAGATGTTAAAGTTTCACCAGGCCTAGTCTCCTCTTCAGCCTTCCCTTCTGATTGCATCCTTCCCTAGACAATCTCATCCGCTTCCAGACTTCCATTCTCATCCCTGTGTCACTGATGGCCCAAAATATATATCTAACCAAGACCTCTTCTGTAGGTTTGAGACTTGGTTATTCAAATAGCCTACTTAATGTTCTTGCATGTCTTAAAGTCATGATAAACTTAACATGCTCCATGTGAAACAAAACATAAAATCTTCTTACACTCAGGATTCCTAGTGGTACCACCATGCATCTTGTTGCCCAAACCTGAAACCCAAGCATTAATCTTGGCTCTTCTTCCTAACTCACCTTCATGAATAATTCATTCAGAGGTTTGTCCCTTTGGCCTCCTAAATACATCCTGAGTCCAGTTCAATCTCATCTCCACTGTTTCTGTTCCTGTCCCAACACTATAATTTCTTCTTTGTACTATTGAAGTAACTTCCTATTTTCACTACATCTGCTTGCCTTGCCCTCCTCCAAGTCATATTCCGTCCACAGTCCAATCAATATTGTCATTTGCTATCAATCTTCCCCCACCCAGACCCCAAACACACTAGTCTTCTCTCAGTTTCTTGAACGCCTTAGGAACCCTTCTACAGCAGACCTGCCCTCTGCAAATGCTGCTCCCGCTGCTCATAGTGTACTTGCCCCTACTCCACTCATCCCCTTGTTCATCCTTCAAATCTGAGCTCAAATGTCACTTCCTCATAGACATTTCCACTAATTCCCACACCACACCAAGTGTGGACCCTTTTTTATGGTCTTACAGAATAATCGAACTTTTCTTCATTGCATTTGTTCTAATTTTACATTTATTTAGAAGTTTATTTGATGTTCAATAGACTATAAATCCCGTAAAACCCAAGGACCAAGTCACATTGTACCCTCCATCAAAGTGCCTGCACAAAATAGGTTCTCAATAAGTATACGATGAACAAATAAATGAATTGTTACCACTTGGGTCCTGCATTTAGGTACTAACAAATATTTATTGAATTTATTGCCAAACACTTCAATAGGGGATGGAGGTAAAATGTTGGCCAAGAGAGAACTCCTACCCACAGAGCTCCCATCCCTAGACTTGAGAAAGATACAACTGATATTGACAATTACAATCTAGTGAAAAAGATTCTGTAAAGATGAGAACCAGATACAGTCTTCTTTGACCAGACAGCATTCTATCCGGTAGAATTTTTGGAAGCAGGGAAGCTTTCTGATTGGCTTTCTAATACACGTGGCAGATCTTCAGTTGATCCCCTATCTACTGGTACATAACTGGGGGCTTTCCAGACTCAGTAAGGTAATTTGGACCTTCCTGTTTCAAATGGAAGAATATCTGGTCTTCAGCTTTGAGGCCTAGTCTTGCATAAGCAATTTCTCTGTAGAATTATTAGTACAAATATTCCAACACTATTTTGTATGTGTGTGTTTTAAACAGAACCAATGACAAACGTACAGGTTATTGGGAACTCAGATTCTTGCTGCTGGAGAAAAGAGATACAAGGCTGTCTGGAATGTACCCAACCATGTAACATGAAAAATAGAGACATATGCGGCTGTATACTTTCTGGACAGCCTTCATACAGACATAAAATGGGAGAGATTGAAGAAGAATCCTACAGTCTGAGATTTGATGTGAGGATATCTCATGATCTCTTTAAAAATAAATGAAGGTTGCTTGGTGCCTCCAAGCAATTTCCTGAAGAGGGTAGCCAGTACTCCAGATGTTGGTAAAGAACAAACTGCACTTGTGTTAAAGACAGAGTAAATGCAAACAAGCCTGGAAGAAAAGGTAGTAGAGAAAAAATGGTGAGTAGAAAGAAGGAACAACTGAGTAAGACAAATGCTGGGCAGGGGCTAGCTGGCAGCATCTCTCTGGCTATGATAATCCATTTACGTTCCATTTTATTTTGTGAGTGCTGTCCACCCTCCGGTGTAAGGCACTGTAGGAGTAACAAGATCAGAATTAGCACATGGCCTCTGTCTTCAAAGCCAGAAATAATAATGTGGTGGTTAAGCGCACAGGCTCTAGAGCCAGAATTCCAAAATGAGAACCCTCCTTTCACTCTTACCGTGCCTGTGAGTTTGCCCAAACTGTTGTAACAAACACCAGACCAGGTGGCTTAAACAACAGGAATATATTTCCCCACAGCTCTGGAGGTGGAAGATCAAGGTGTCAGCAAGGTTCATTTCTGCTGAGGGCTCTCTTCCTGGTGAGCAGATGGCAGCCCTCTCACTGCAGCCCCACGTGGCCTCCTCTGTGTGCATCTGGAGAGAGTGTGTGCTCACCCTGGTGCCTTCTTCTTACAGAGACACCAGACACCAGTCCTTATGACCTCATTTAACCTAAATTACCTCTCTAAAGCCCAGGCTCCAAATATAGTCGCATTGGAAATCAGGGTTTTAATATATGATTTTGGAGGGCATCCCATTCTGTCTACACGGCAGGACTCAGGAAAGTTCCCTAACCTCTCTCTGCCTCACTTTGCTCACATGTAAAAATCAAGATCACAACAGCATCTACCTGAAAGGCCTATTGCAGCATTAGATAGTGATTTACATAAAGCATCCAGTGCCAGGCACATAATGAATACTCAATGGCCTTTGCCATTTTGTCATGACAATGGAGGCCCATTTTCTGTCTATGGCAAACGTACCTTGCTCTCTAATCCTTCTTACTCTGTAAACTTATCTTTCTCTTCCTCAATAAACTTTGATTCACACTTGCCAAAAAAGAAACCCTCTACTTAACTCAATACTTAATTTATAAATGTATCAATTAATTTGGTGAGAGCAGAATTGGGAGTACACATGTAGAATGCCTTTTAGACATTAAAATAATGCACATTTCAATGTTTTTTGCATAGGGAGAGGCTGTCCATTTGAGTAAAAGAAGAAACACAACTGCTCATTGAAGAGCATTTTAACCTGAGAGCGAGGCAGGGGTCATTGTTATTTAAATGATCAACACTTGGAAGAACCTACTGAATTAAAATCATTCTTATATCGTGCTAGAAATTACACTATCCTGGCCAGGCGGGGTTGCTCATGCCTATAATCCTAGCACTCTGGGAGTCTGAGGCAGGTGGATTACTTGAGCTCAGGAGTTCTAGAAAAGTCTGAGCAAGAGTGAGACTCCATCTTTACTAAAAATAGAAAAACTAGCCAGGTGTTGTGGCTGGTGCCTATAGTCCCAGCTACTCGGGAGGCTGAGGCAGGAAGATATATTGAGCCCAAGAGTTTGAGGTTGCTGTGAGCTATGATGACACCACAGCACTCTACCCGGGGTGACAGAGTGAGACTCTGCCTCAAAAAATTAATTAATTAATTAATTAATTAATTAATATAAATAATAATTATACTATCCTCCTTCTTTTTGATACTGGGCTTGAAAGATCACTAACATTATTCTCCTACAGGAAGGGAGGCTGATGCTAAGACTTACGTGAGCACAATACTTTATTACTGCACTGATTCATGTTCCCTGGTATTTGAAATAAAATGGCAAAGTGCCTACAACCAGTTCTCTCTTTGTTTTGAATATTGACAACATAGATTAATTTTACAGTATTCAAAAGTGGTTTATACCCATTGCGTTTTATCAGAATCTTATTCCTTGGGCCATTCTGATGTATTATCTACCTGCTGGTCACACCTCTGGCTCTGCTCAGGGGCTGTCTCTTGAGGATGGCTTTCATCATATTGGTATTCTGAGTGCAACATTCTCCCATCATATTCTGTCACTAAATCTAAAAATGGGGTTTTGCCTGTTAAATGTCTTGCAGGGCTGGCCCCTCTGTTTGCTCAGAGCCTATTACAGACTCCTGACCTGCGCCTCAGTAGTTGTCCTAGAGCCCAAGTGGGGCCAGCCTCAAAATCACCACTGACAGCACTTACTCCCTCCCCACCAGGCCTGGACTTCTTATCAAGAAGTGAAATGACCACCAAAAGACAGGTGTTTCCACACACTTCTCTCCAACTCAGACTCTCAGAAGAGCCACAAAGGATCCAAACAGAGAAGATCTCTGTGGAGAAATTATGAGCTGAAATCATTTTTAAAAGAAATGCACATACACACCCACTTATGGAGAAATAACTTAGACCAGAAAACACTATAGAAATTAAGCAGCCTCCTGTGATGGTTGATTGTCTGTGTGTGTGTGATTTTGTGTGATCCGAGTTAAAGAATACCCAGAGAGCCAATAAGACATTATTCTGGGTGTGTCTGCGTATGTTTCCAGAAGAGATTCGTATTTGAATCACTATACGGAATAAAGATCTGTCCTCACCAATGTGGATGGGCCCCAGCCAAGCCACTGGGGCCCCAGACAGAAAAAAAGGCAGAGGAAGGGCAAAGTCACCCTCTCTCCTACAGCTTGGCATCCCTCCCTCTTCCGCCCTCAGACACCGGCACCCCAGATCTTCAGATCCTCAGAGGCCAGAACGTGCACCAGCAGCTCTCCCACCCTACCAAATATGCAAGCAGTTAACAGGACAAGAAGGGCCTTTGAACAAATGACAATAAGTAGGATAATACTCCAACAAAAATGAAACCTGGGCTTGGCACCCGTAGCTCAGCAGTCAGGGCACTGGTCACGTGCACCAGGGCTGGTGGGTTGGAACCTGGCCTGAGCCTGCTAAACGAACAAACACAACAAAAGAAACAGGGGCATTGTGACAGGCGCCTGTAGTCCCAGCTACTTGGGAGGCTGAGGCAAGAGAATCGCTTAAGCATTGGAGTTTGAGGTTGCTGTGAGCTGTGATGCCACAAACTCTACAGAGGAAGACATAGTAAGACTGTGTCTCAAAAACAAAAAATGGAATCTGGTGACATTTTACAATATGGTATTTGGTAAGTACAAAATAATATACATCGCATATTACGTTACAAAATGTAATAATAGAACACTTGGAATTTGACTGCTCAAGAACTAGAACCATACTCTTGTATCTACCCCTGTGTTTCCTCCTCACCTCAACATAATTATTTACTTTAAACATTCCCTTTCTTTCTTTAAAATAATAATAATTTGGGGCTGGACACAGTGGCTTACACCTGTGAGACCTTGGAAGACCAAGTCAGGATTGCTTGAGGCCAAGAGTTCAAGACCAGCCTGGTCAACATAGTGAAACTCTGTCTCAAAAAATTAATGCACCTGTAGTCCTAAGGCAGGAGGATCCTTTGTAATGGGTTAAAAACTGAAAAAGAACTGATTGAAACACTCAAGACCAAAATGTAAGGCATTTTGGCAAAAAATGTTTATTTCGACACTTGGGTACAAGTGGGCTAAGATCTAAAAGATGTTACAGGGATTAGGGCGGGAAGCCAGTCTTTTATAGCTGACTAAGGGAGAGCTGGTTTCTATCTAAGACCACCAAACTATTGTTCTTATCCGGGTGTCAAAGATGTTATCACATTAATGGGGACTCTCCTGGAGGGCTCTTCTTATCACAGAGTCAGAGGCTTGCGTCAGCATGTCAGCGTCAGCGTATTTCTCATGGGTCTGTGACTGGACTGGCATGAGGACTTGACAGGTCTGCAACTCACCTCCCTTATTTGAGTTATGTCCACCAGTAACAGAGGCTCACAGAATGGCTTTGGAGTTCAAGACAGCCAACCTAACTAGAGCCTAGAAATCTGAGATTATAGTGAGCTACGCCGGGACTATCGCACTCCAGTCTGGGCAACAGAGCAAGACCCTGTCTCTAAAAAATAAAAATAAATAAAATTTAAAAATAGTCTGGGTACAGTGGCCCACACCTGTAATCCTAGAACTTTGGGAGGCCAAGATGTGAGGATTGAGCCCAGGAGTTCAAGACCAGCCTGGGACATACAGCAAGACCCCATCTCTACAAAAAATGGAAAATTAACTGGGTGTAGTGGTACATGCCTGAGTAGTCCCAACTAAAGCAGGAGGATGGCTTGAGCCCAGGAGTTTGAGGTTGCTGTGAGCTAGGCTGATGCCACTGTACTTTAGCCTGGGTAACAGAGTGAGACTCAGTCTCAAAAAAAGGAAAAAGTTGTATTAGTTTTATTATAAATAAGTGCTGAATTTTACCAAATGTATTCTCTGCATTTATTAAAATGATCTTTTAATCCATTATCATAATAAATTATATGATCAGTTTTATAATGTCAAACTACCTTGTATTCCTTGAGATAAACCCAACTTAGTCATGATGTATCATTTTTTTATAAACTGTTAGACTTGGTTTGCTAATATTTTCTCTAGGATTTTAAAACCTATACCTATAATGAAAAAATATTATCATTTTCCTTTTATTGTTTTTTCTTTTTCCTTCTTGTACAATATTATTATCAAGACTACTTGTCCTATAGAATGGTTTGAGAAATGATACTTCCCCGGTGTTCTAAGAGAGTTTATGTAAAATTCTCATGATTTCTCCCTAGAATATTTCGTTGAACTCCTCTTTAAAATTGGACTTTGTAATTTCTTTATGGGAAGTTCCTAATCACCAGCTCAATTTCATAATTGGTTATAAGACTTCTCAGCTTTTTTTTTTCCTTAAATAAGTTTCAGTAAGTTATATGATTTTGAAAATTGCCTGTTTCATCTACATTGTTAAAGTTATTTATAACATCTTTTGTTGTTTTTAATCTCTGCTGATTCTGCAGTTATATCAGAGTTCCCAATGCCATTTATTTTTGCCTTCTTTATTTTCTACTTGAACAATCTGATTAGAGGTTTCCCTATTTTATTAGTATTAGTCTTTACAAAAAATCAACTTTTATCTTTTGTGAAAAAATTAACTTGCTTTCTGTTTCATTAATTTCTGCGCTCATATTTATTGCCTATTTCCCATGGCTTAATCCTGATGTTTATTTTCTAGTTTCTTAAGAAATTGGCTGTTCTGCACATTAATTTTAAGACTTCCTTTTTCTAACATAAACATTTATATCTATAAATTTTTTTTGCTTCCTGTATATCACATAATTTTGATATTTAGCATCTCAGCATCATTCAGTCCTAAGTATTAATGATGCCCATTATGGCTGCTTCTTTGACTGACGTTTAGAAGTGTGATTGTACACTACAAAACACATGGCTTTTTTGTTCGTTTGTTTGTTTTTGAGACAGAGACTCACTCTGTCACCCTCTGTAGAGTGCCGTAGCGTCACAGCTCACAGCAACCTCCAACTCTTGGGTTTAAGCGATTCTCTTGCCTCAGCCTCCCGAGTAGCACATGGCAATTTTTCACGATCCTCTTTTCTGGTTGCTTTCTGTTCTTTTCTTTCCGGTTCCCTCCTCTGTGGGATCCCCAGCTTCAGCTCCCAGGTCTCCCCTTCTCAGCCTTCTTTCTCTAATGACAAGATTTCACTTAGCACTTGAGCCACCAGCGCTGCTACATAGTTTCACACAACTGGGGCCGCTCTCAGGATAAAATAGCGAGTGGAAAAAAAAACTGCAGCGGCAAACTCTTGGGGCCGTGGAATCCCCTTCTCCCAGTGCTTAGGCAGAAAAAGATTGTTCCCCCAGAGTTTGGGGGGCCTGTGCCACCGCGTCCCCACAGAGCTGTGCAGACAGGAGCCGCACACCCCGTTAAAGGGGATCCCACTCCCACTCTCGGACGCACAGAAGCACCTTCTCTGGCCCCGGGTCAGAGGACAGGGCCTCACTCAGAGATCTCGGCAGCCCCTGCCACAGTTCTGCATTGGGGCCGCTCTGGGGTGAAGCCAGAACGTAAAAGAAGGGAGGGCGGCGCCTGTGGCTCAGTGAGTAGCGCGCCGGCCCCTATACCGGAGGGGGCAGGTTCAAACCTGGCCCCGGCCAAAAGCTGCAAAAAAAAAAACAACTGTCGACTCGGCGCCTGTGGCTCAACGGGCTAAGACGCCAGCCACGTACATCTGAGCTGGCGGGTTCGAATCCAGCCTGGGCTGCCAAACAACAATGACGGCTGCAACCAAAAAATGGCCAGGCGGGCGCCTGCAGTCCCAGCTACTTGGGAGGCGGAGGCAGGAGACTCGCTTGAGCCCAGGAATTGGAGATTGCCTCACTTGAGCCCAGGAATTGGAGGTTGCTGTGAGCTGTGATGGCACAGCACTCTATCCAGGGTGACAGCTTGAGGCTCTGTCTCAAAAAAAAAAAAGAAGAAGAAGAAGGGAAACAAAGTAAGAAAGCAATTTATCCCCAAAAAGTCATTCTTCAAGTTTGGGCTCCCCTCCCCAATCTTTCTGCTATTACAGACTTTCCAGAGTCTTTAGGGGGTTGCATTTTGTCCTTTTTGCAGAGGCCTTAGCTGTACCCTGCACTTATTCCACCTTCACCAGCCCCAGAAGTCCTGTCCTTTGCTTTTCACTGAATTTAGGTTTGATTAAAATTGCAGATTTTGTAATTTTCCAGCATCTCATATTTTCGCTGCGGGTCCTTCCTATGTGGTCTGCAGGAACCAGAAATCTCCTACTTTCTTTTCTAATGACTCACAGGCCACCTGTTCATTTAATAATACATTTCAGATGTTGCCAATGACCAATATTAATCTGTCTGCGTATAGTTCCCTAAGTCCACTCTTTTCATTTAACAAGTATTTATTGGGAACCCCCAGTACTGAAGAACTGTGCTCAGAGCTCTGGGATATGGAAATAAACAAGACAAATGGATCCTTCAGGCATTCACAACTCAGCAGGAAAAGAGACACAACCAATGGCAAAATGCCACAGTAAATGCTGTAATACGAGGTCACTGAAGTATTACGGTGGCCCTGGGCTCAACAGTTCCCACGAGAGAGTGGCTGGTCACAGAGTGCTTTAGAAAGGAGATCATAAATTAGTGAGTTCTTGAAAAATGAGCAGGACTCCACCGGGGGAGGGACATTCAAGATAAAACAAACAGGATGAATGACAGCACAAAAATATGCAAATAGTAATCACAGTTAATAACAATCACAGTGTTATATTCCCGAAAATTGCTAAGAGTAGATTTATAAATCACCTCAAAAAAATCAATAAATATGTGAGGTAATGGATCTGTTCATCAGCTTGCTTTAGCCTTTTCACAATCTACACATATATCATGACATCATGCTGTACACCGTAAATTTGTGCAATTTCTATTTGTCAAAGAAATAATAAAACAAAACAAAACAAAAGATAAGGCAGCCAGTATACCCAGAGAATAGAGTGGGACCAAAAGTTGGAGATCAAGATCAGATTTTCTACCTTTGCTCCTCACCAAATGAAGCATCTCTTTTTCCACAGTGTACTTTACTCGCTAAAAAATAAAAATTAAAGAACTACCTCCAGGGGGCGTTCTGGTGATCTTTCTGATATGGAACATGAATACCACACATACTCTCACTGATATCCTCCCAGAAGCCCTTCCTTTTTTATGATGCCAACTCAGGTGGTTTCAACTTGTTACTTATTTCAAATTTAGTAAAAACAATCACATGTTTAAAGACTGGTCTAGGACCAAGGTCAATGGGTGAGCTGGGAATCTTTCAGAAGAAAATGAAAATTATTAGTTTATCCTAGGAATATCTTAACATTCTTTCTTCAACCCTTTTAAAATGAATTCATAAACCAAAAAATGAATAAAAATTGGAAAAGCATCCATGAGCATTTATTTAAATGTTGCTCTTTTTTATTATATAAATTAAATAAATGCTCCTCTTAAAACAGCACCATGGAAAGGTATTTTACTTTACTAACTGTACTACTTTGCTATAACAAAGTACCACGGACTGGGTGGTTTAAACATGCAGAAATTTATTTTCTCCCAGAAAGCTACAAGTCGGAGAACAAGGTGTCAGCAAGACTGGTTTCTTCTGAGGCCTCTCTCCTTGGCTTATAGATGATCTGTGTCCTCACCTGTTTTTTCTCTGCACGTGTCTGTATCCTGATTTCCTCTTCTTAGGAGGACACCAGTAATACTGGATTAGGACCCACCCATATAACCTCATTTTCACTTGACTACCTTTTTTTTTAATGAATATATAAAAAGCAATTTATTTAGCTAAAACAATGCAAATTTTTCTTTTTTTTTTTTTTGCAAAAAAACTTTCAACATTCATAAAGCCATCTAGGAAACACATTGTAATGAATAAATGAATTTGGCTATAAACAATTTATAAAATTGCACACATTCCCCTCCAACACCTCTTTAAAGTTCCCGTCTCAACATGCTTTATGAATTCATTTTAAAAGGGATGAAGAAAGAATGTTAAGATATTCCTAGGATAAACTAATAATTTTTCATTTTCTTCAGAAAGATTCCCAGCTTACACATTGACCTTGGTCCTAGACCAGTCTTTAAAAAAGTAATTGTTTTACTGAATTTGAAATAAGTAACAAATTAAAACCACCTGAGCTGACATTCTGAAACACTGAAGGTTAGGACTTCAACATATGAATTTGGGGTTGGAGGGATACAACCCCAAATTCAACCTGTAACAACATACTTCAGACAACTTACACAAACCAAGTTAATATTATTAATATTTCCCTCAACAAATAGCCCTACCACATACTTTTTTTTTTTGGCAGTTTTTGGCCAGGGCTGGGTTTGAACCCACCACCTGCAGTATATGGGGCCAGCGTCCTACTCCACTGAGCCACAGGTGTCGCCCACTTTTTTTTTTAATTGAGATAGAGTCTCACTTTGTTGCCCTCAGTAGAGTGCTATGGCATCGCAGCTCACAGCAACCTCAAACTCTTGGGCTCAACAATTCGCTTCCTCCCGAAGCGAGGACTATAGGTGTCAGCCACAATGCCTGGCTATTTTTTTGTTTGTTTTAGCAGGCCCAGGCTGGGTTCGAATCCACCAGCCCTGGTGCATGTGGTCAGCCCTCAATGTTCTTTATTTCTTCATGTGGATTTGGGTTACTGTGTAATGTCTTTTCATTTCAGCCTAGAAGATTTCCTTTACAATTTTTTCTTTCTTTTTTTGGGGGGGGGAGAGACAGAGTTTCACTTTATTGCCCACAGTAGAGTGCCGTGGTGTCACAGCGCTCACAGCAACCTCCAACTCCCGGGCTTAGACGATTCCCTTTGCCTCAGCTTCCTGAGTAGCTAGGACTACAGGTATCTGCCACAACACCTGGCTATTTTTTTTCTTTTTAATTTTTTTCTAGAGACAGAGTTTCACTTTATCACCCTTGGTAGAGTGCCGTGGTGTCACACAGCTCACAGCAACCTCCAACTCCTGGGCTTAGGCAATTCTCTTGCCTCAGCCTCCCAAGTAGCTGGGACTACAGGCACCCGCCACAATGCCCGGCTATTTTTCTGTTTTGCAGTTTGGCCGAGGCCGGGTTTGAACCCACCACCTTCAGTATATGGGGCCGGCGCCCTACTTGCTGAGCCACAGGCGCCGCCCACCCGGCTATTTTTTTGTTGCAGTTTGGCTGGGGCTGGGTTTGAACCCACCACCCTCGGTATATGGGGCTGGCACCCTGCCCACTGAGCCACAGGCGCCGCCCACCTTTATAATTTCTTATGGCATGGGTCAGCTAGTAACAAGTCCATTTTTGTTCACAGAATATCTTCTTATTGCTTTCATTTGTGAAGGATGCTTTTGTTGGATATAAAATTCTTCCAGCGTTTTGAAAAATCTCTTCTCACTGCCTTCTTGCTTCCGTGGTTTCTGATGAAAAATCAGCTGTTATTATTATTGAGCATCATTTGCATATAATGGGTTCATCTTATTTAGAGTTAGTTAAGCTTTTGGGGTGTGAAGATTAATGTTTTTCATTAAATTTAAGAAGTTTCCATCATTATGGCTTCGAATACCCCTTCTGCTCCTTTCTCTTTATACTCTCTGCCTGAGGCTCCCATTATGCATATGTTAGTATACTCGATGGCGCCCCATGGCTCTGCGGGGGCTCTGTTCATTTTTCTCCATTCTTTTTTCTTTCTGTTCTTCAATAATCTCAGTTGAACCATCTATAAGCTCACTGATTTTTTTCCTTTCATCTCTAATATACTAAGTCCCTCTAGAAAATTTTTCTTTCATTTATTGTACTTTTCACTTCATAATTTATATTTGGAGTTTTATATATAATTTATTTTTCTTATTGATACTCTCTATTTGGTGAAACTTCATTTCCCTAAATTTCTTTACTTCTTTTTTTCTTGGCAGGATCTGGTTTGAACCCACCACCTCTGATACATGGGGCCGGCTCCCTATTCCTTTGAACCACAGGCATTGCCCTCTTTACTTCTTTAAACAGGACCCTTTTTATGCCTTTGAATATATTTAAAGTGGCTAATTTAAAGCCTTTTTCTAGTGAGTCTAGTGTCTGGTTTCCTCAAGGGCAGTTATTATTGACCGTTTTATCTTCCCATGTGTGTGCTATATTTTCTTGTTTCTTTGCATGTGATAAATTTTTGTTGAAAACCAACATTTCAAATAATAGAATATGGCAACCCTAAAAATCAGATTCTCTGTCCTCCCTAAGATTTTTTGTGGTTGTTATTTGTTTCTTAGTAACTTTTCTGAGCTAATTCTGTATGTTATGAACTCCTTGTGTGTCTGGCCACTAAAGTCTCTGCTCCATTAACATTTAGACAAAGATGTCATGAAAAGCCTATGGCCAATAAATATCCTAGTCTTTGTCAAAGGGCTCTGTCTACACATGGTGGGGTGTGCCCTCAACATTTAGCAGGGGGCTTGCAATTCTGCCTTGCACAGAGCCTCAGGGTCAACCAGAGGTGAGAGTCCAGGGTCTTCTCAGGCTTGGGGGAGGCGTGTGCACAGCCCTACACATACATGTCATCTTTTAGAGTCTTCAAAATATGTTGGAGCTTTTTAAAGCCCTCTGGGGACATCTTCCCCCAGATTTTGTTTTTGTTTTTTGGTTAGCTTACTGTTTTCCTCAAACTGTTATCACTACCTTCTCCATTTTCTAGTCACTTTACAATAACATGTACTTCTTTTATTGGAAAAAAATGGTCGTTTTATCGCCTTTTCCCCTAGACTCCTTCTTTGCACCTCATTTTGAGCCCACATATCCATGCCTTCACCGATCTTCCCTCACCACTCCTAAATACAAATAAAGAAAATGACTTAGAGAAACATTATTTGAGAAAGAAAATCGAGTTGGTGTTGACCTGTCTTCCCAATACATAGAAGCAATACTCATTTTACAGGCATAAAGTGGGACTTTTGTGGGTCAGACAGAGAAGTGTGAAGGAAGGGGAGCATTTCAGGTCCGAGATTAAGAAGACGAGCACAGGCTGAATGAGAGCTGAGCTGGCTCAGGCTCTGACAGCTGCAGTTGAGTCAATCGCTTAAATTCCTGGCCCCCTGGCTTCTCATTCTAGGCACAAGGACCAAATGCAATGATGGAAGAACATTTTGTAAGCATGAACCTCTCTATGTAAACATCCACCTGTATGCTCTTCTCTCTCCCACACCTGCACCCTACACAAAGCAACTGCCTAATACACACTATTGGTTGTCTTATCAGATGACATACCCACTGGCTGGCAGGCTGCTGTCCTGAATTAACGACACAGGGTCATAGTATGACTTTTTTGAGTGCCTGGTAGCCTGTCTTGCCCCTTGTTCCATTAAAAAAAATTTTTTTAAATTATATTTTATAACTTCGTTGGCATGCATATGAACTTATTAACATTTTCTTCTACCTAAAAGTTTATTTTTCTGATTTTAAAAGAAACAAAAATGCTTTCACAGACCCCTAAACGTATCATGGGCCCTAGACATTGTGCCTAATGGAAAAGTCAGCCCTGGGCTTGGCTCCTGTGGCTCAACGGGCTAAGGCACCAGCCACGTACACCTGAGCTGGCGGGTTTGAATCCAGCCCGGGCCAGCCAAACATCAATGATGGCTGCAACCAAAAAATGGCTGGGCGTTGTGGCGGGCGCCTGTGGTCCCAGCTACTTGGGAGGCAGAGGCAGGAGACTCGCTTGAGCCCAGGAATTGGAGGTTGCTGTGAGCTGTGATGCCACAGCACTCTATCCAGGGTGACAGCTTGAGGCTCTG
>CAUYRH010065349.1:0-15094 GCA_963574655.1 Perodicticus potto | reverse complement strand
TGGTAGACTTTCCAACTCCACCCTTTCCAGAAGCCACAACTATAACTTGTTTAACACCTTCAATCGGTTTCTGCTTTGGAAGACCTCGGGACATAATTTGTGTTCTTCGTTTTAAGGTTCCACTGTCAGCATCAGATAACTGGCGCCGACAAACCAATGCTTGGCTTCTCCCGAGCCAGGTAGCGGCCCTGCCACTACCCCGCAGTACCACACAACCAAAACTCAACAGACGTTGCCAAGTTCCCCAAAAGTTTTTAATTTTGATGGAGTCCAGTTTATCTATGTTGTTGTTGTGCTTTTGGTGTCATATCTAATAAATCATTGCCAAATCTATGTCATGAAGCTTTTCCCTGTTATCTTTTAACATTTTTATAGTTTTAGCTCTTTTATTTAGATTTTTAGATTTAGTAGTCAAACTCAAGTCATTCTGTTTCTTAATTTCCAGAGTATTCTTATCTACATTTCTGTTCTTATTTTCTTCTTTTTGCTTGGAATATCTTTTTCCATATATTCAAAGTATTCTCATCTTTCAAGGTCTATTCCAACTGCTACCTACTTCATGAAGTCTTCCTATAGCACACCCTCTAAAGAGAATCTTAATGATCTTCTTTTAGTGCTTACATTTCACTTTTCTTGTGGGATTTATATAGTACCTTTTATTGTAGCTTACATCTAATCTCCCTATAAGACATTTAGATGAGATGTATTTTTCATATTTTTTCTATATAATCTGCAAATTATTTCATCTGTTTATTAGTAAGTATATATTGAATAAATGGATGTCTTAATATTTCTCAATATGGTCCCTTTTGTCTACTCAGCCCTTTTGGAAAGTATGGGAGAAGATGAGATAAGGAAAGAGGACATCAAAAAGTCTCAGCGAGGTAGTACTTGGGTGTAGGTTTACTTCTACTTCATAAGTCACCACTTTAGGAAATTTTCCTTGTAATTTGTCTGACTTGGTTTGTCTACTTAGCTGTTAGCATGGTAGTGTATATTTTGTTTTGCATTTACTTGATAGTTTATTGCTTATAAATGTGTCTTTTAAAAGGAATGTTTTATCTTACCAACTAGATTAGATTGGTTAATTCTTCAAATAGATGGTAGTTTTGGACAGCCAAAACGTCTGTTGCACATTCCTCTTTTAAGGAAAAAGGAAATACACTAAATTATATGAATTCATATGTAAATCAATATGAATTCATATATAAATCTATATGAATATGTGATTTTTAAAAAAAAAAATCTCAGAGGCTCAGCACCTGTGGCTCAACGGGCTAAGGCGCTAGCCACATACACCTGAGCTGGCGGGTTCGAATCCAGCCCGGACCCGCCAAACAACAATGACTGCTGCAACCCAAAAATCACCGGATGTTGTGGCGGGCACCTGTAGTCCCAGCTACTTGGGAGGCGGAGGCAAGAGATTCACTTGAGCCCTGGAATTGGAGGTTGCTGTGAGCTGTGATGCCACAGCACTCTATCCAGGGTGACAGCTTGAGGCTCTGTCTCAAAAAAAAAAAAAAAGAAAAGAAAAAAGTAATGTATAGCTAACATAGCTTACAATGTGTATACATTTTTTGGTGCCCTCTGTATTTACTATTCTTCCTCTCTCAACCTCTTTCCACAACCTCTCCCTGCTCCACCCTGCTTCCTTGGACACTGAGTAGGGCGAACAATTGTCTTAGTCCATTTTGTGCTTCAACAACAGAATACCTGTAACTGGATAATTTATAAAGAACAGAAATTTATTTCTCATAATTCTGGAGTCTGGGACATCCAATACCATGGCAATTGTTTCACTCTCTGGTTCCAAGATAATGTCTTATTGCTGCATCTTTTGGAGAGGAGGACCACTGTGTCATCCCCTGGCAGAAAAACAGAAGAGCAAGAGAGGTCAAACCCACTCCTCCCAGCCCTGCTTTTTTTTTTTTTGTAGAGATGGAGTCTCACTTTATCGCCCTTGGTAGAGTGCTGTGGCATCATACAGCTCACAGCAACCTCCAATTCCAGGGCTCAGGCGATTCTCTGGCCTCAGCCTCCCAAGTAGCTGGGACTACAGGCGCCCGCCACAGCGCCCGGCTATTTTTCTGTTTTGCAGTTTGGCCGAGGCTGGGTTTGAACCCGCCACCTTTGGTATATGGGGCCTGAGCCAGATCCAGACCCTCCATCTCTAAAATTAGCTAGGGGTTGTGGTGGGAGCCTGTAGTCCCAGCTACTTGAAAGGATGAGGCAAGAGAATCACTTGAGCCCAAGAGTTTGAGGTTGCTGTGAGTCGTGATGCCACAGCACTCTACCAAGGGCAACATGGTGCGACACTGTCTCAAAAACAAATAAATAAATAAATAAAATGTTGAAAATCAATAGACTTATAAACAGAATGATTCAAAGTTGCCTTTATGCTAAACTCAGCAAATTTGATTCCCAAATGTCTTTTTTTTTTTTGGCTGGGGCTGAGTTTGAACCTGCCACCTCCAGCATATGGGGCCAGCACCTTACTCCTTTGAGCCACAGGCGCTGCCCCCCCAAATGTCTTTTTTTATGAAAAACAACTAAATATAATAATTTTTATTTATTTATTTATTTATTTATTTGTAGATACAAAGTCTCACTCTATCGCCCTCGCTAGAGTACGATGGCGTCACACAGCTCACTGCAACCTCCAACTCCTGGGCTTAGGTGATTCTCTTGCCTCAGCCTCCCGAGTAGCTGGGACTACAGGCGCCTGCCACAATGCCCGGCTATTTTTCTGTTTTTGCAGTTTGGCCGAGGCCGGGTTTGAACCCTCCACCTTCAGTATATGGGGCCGGTGCCCTACTTGATGAGCCACAAGCGCCGCCCTATAATAGTGTTTAGAAACCTTAATGGACAGAAAATAGTTGAGTCATATAGGTTCCTTTGCAATTTTCACATCTAATTTTATTTAAAATGTTAGCATTACATATTCAAAAACTTAATAAAGAGATATTATTTCAATAACATTGTTCAATTTTACTTGCAGCTTTTCAGAGTTATAAATTTAAGACATATTAGGATCTAAAACTATAAACTATTACCAAATAGCAACAGAGATTATATATTTTAAAAACTGGACAAATGAAGCAAGAATATATTGAGATGTAAATCAGGAACTAGTTATTTGCTTTATAAAACATTCTTAATATACAGATTAATTAGTAACATATGCCCTTTAATACTAAAGCATTTAAAATAAATGTACCCAAAAATTAATTTACATATTTTTAAAAGCCCACCAATTGTAAGAGAAGCACTACTTTAATCCACAAAAGCATGAAAATGTTTTTACATTTCAAAAATAGAAAAAGTCCAAAACAATTGATTTCTCAGAAACAATACAACTTAATAAGATGGCTATTCACAGTGCCCTTTAAGAAATTCATAATCAGGCTCAGCGCCTGTAGCTCTGAGAGTAGGGAGCTGGCCACATACACCGAGGCTGGTGGGTTCGAGCCCAACCCGGGCCTGCTAAAGGACAATGACAACTGCAACCAAAAAAAATAGCCAGACATTGTGGCAGGAGCTTGTAGTCCCAGCTACTCTGGAGGCTGAGGCAAGAGAATTGCTTCAGCACAAGAGTTTGAGGCTGCTGTGAGCTATGACGCCATGGCATTCTACCGAGGGCAACATAGTGACACTTTGTCTCAAAAAAAAAAAAGAAATTCATAATCTGTTTTTTAAAAAGCATGTTTTTCAGTCCCAAATTGTAACACACATTGACTTCCATTTCTGCTTTTATTTCCATCAGTCTGGACTGTAAGGAAGAGTGCCACAACACTGAGGCTACTACAGATTTGCACTAATATTCTGGAAAAAAAATGCTGTTTATATACACAGAAAGTAATGAAGAAAAAAGGTAGTGCTGAAATACAATGAATGCATATCCCTTCAGTGATAAAACTCTACCAGTCTAACAAAAAGCACCAAGATATAGATGCCAAAGTTAGAAAAAATAAACCACTGCAGAGTCAATTACACGTATCATATACCTTATTCAAGTAAGTTTTACTTGTTGGCTTGCACGGCATTTGGGAAGCTAAATAAATTAATTTAAAAGGCTAGAAATCCCATCTCTACTCAAAGATTTGCTTATTACTGAATTAATAGCAAAAATAGCATAGTGAAGAGTCTTTTTTGTGCTTATTGATGAGCAAAAATTACCAAAATTTTCTTATGGAAAAGAAAGGAATGGATAACATTATTTAAAAATAAAAAGTAAACTTAGAAATAAAGTTAAGGCACTTATTTCAATGGGTTTGCAATATCAAGGGCATAGTATAATTTTGTATTTCTTTGAGAAATTCCTTCCACCTAAAACCCATAAACTTTGCTCCTTTCATAGTAGATCTTTATTGTCACACCTAACAACTGTCAAGTTACTCAGTGGAATTACTTGCAGAATTTTGTTATTCTACAATTAAGTGAAGAAACAAATTAAATGCTTCCCACTCAGTTTTGTAGTGCTACTGTTACAACTACAGTTAAAAAGAGAAGTAAATAAGCTTATGTCTCATATTCAATATTATAATTTCCGTAATCAACCTTACGTTTCCTTAGCAACTTTATGTTTCTTTATCAATTGATGCTAAATAAAAAATTCATTATTTAAAACTTTCAATTAAAAATTTCTCCAAATCTGGCGACGCCTGTGGCTCAATGGGTAGGGAGCCAACCACATACACCCAGGCTGGTGGGTTCGAACCTGGCCTGGGCCAGCTAAAAAACAATGACAACTGCAACAAAAAAATAGCTAGGTGTGGTGAGCACCCGTAATCCCAGCCACTTGGGAGGCTGAGGCAAGAGAATCGCTTAAGCCCAGGAGTTTGAGGTTGCTATAAGCTGTGATGCCAGGGCACTCTACCAGGGCACTCTACCGAGGGCGACAAAATGAGACTATGTCTCAAAAAAAAAAAAAATTCTCCAAATCTGTTGTATTTAAGAGATAAGTTGACAGAGGCAACCAAAACTAATTCAGCACATGTAATCTTAATATAAGTCAATAAAAATTCACTTAACTATTTCACAATACATAAGAAGTAGGGTATTCTATTTCCCCTTCAAATTATGCAAGCAGACTTTTAAATTGCATTGTTTTACATGCTCTAAGAGAATAATAGAACAGAGAATAGTAGTCACATGGTACTACCATGTGACTATTCACTGTATACTTAGGTAACTGAAGCTTAATACCAAGTGACTCACTACAATTAGAGATGTACAGAGTCAACCTGAAGTACACTGTCTGCAGTTATCTCAACATAGTTTAAAAATTTCATGAAAGAATGAAACGAGAAGCAATGAAACTAACGCCTCAGATATAAGACACAGCCATCAAACAATTCTTAAATTCTAAAAAAGCAAAGCATCCTAGAGATAGTCTCAGAATGCATGATTAAAATCATATATTTTACAGAAAATAAGATGATGAAAAGAAGATCCCTTCTAATGTAGTAATTTATACTACTAAAAATGCAATCTTTTGCAACATTCTAACAAGTGAAAGTTTTAAAAACCTGCCTACTGAACAGGTATATGAACTAAAACTAAACATGCATCCCAACTTATTAAAATGATTCATACATAGGCTACATCTATCCTGAATCTAAAATAAGTTATTTCAGAACTTATTTTAATAAATGACTAAAAATATGAAAAAAACTTAAAGGAACAATAGCATTTAGACTGTGAAATTGCATTGTAAATTTTATTATAATTAACATTTTATTCTAAATATTGAAGACTGAATCACAGTTTCATAAATAACATCACTTGTGTTTTATAATAAATACATCTGTATGCAGAGGTATATTTTAACAGCATCTGCACATCCCCAGAAAGTGTTGCTCATTTTAATTACATGTTCTTATTCTGATAGAAACTTAATTTTTTTACTTAACGTTTCAATAGAAAACATATGAATAGACTGTATACTCCATATTCATATTATTTACGTCAAATCTGAACATTGTTTTAAATATTCATTAAAATACATGTATAGATAGATAACAGTTATTGGTTTGTCATGATTAAACTAGTATCAAATTAATAAGCATAAGTGAAAAAAGCTAATCACTTAATAGACAGTCATAAAATAATAAAACGCAATATCACGCATTATGTATTACCAAGAAAGTGCTCATTTATATAATATCATGGAAAACTCTGGATATATCTTTATGTATATCCTTATCACTTTTCTTTATATAACCTCTATTTTAATTTAAATGTCACATATTTTCAGCTAACATTTAAATTAGTTCTTTAATGTAAAATTTCAGTTCTGTTATAAACCATTAACCACCTTCAACAACTTATTTGAAGGTAAGAATACTTCTTTCCTTCTATTATAAAATTATATTACATTAAGTATTTATTAAATGTTATGTTTGAGAAATGTAGTCTAACTCTGAAAATATTCAAATTCAATATTCGTATTATGACAGAATGAAGATTTACGGGGAAAATGTTTCAATAGGTAAAACCTTTAAAGACCATGTAATAGCAAAGAAGACACTTTGAAATACTGCAGATGACAGATTTGACATTACATCAAAAGACACTAACAGTTGATCTATTTCCCATAGAACTACTGAATCCAGTTAACAGCAGGAGGGGAAAAGAGGCAGCAACATTTCAAATGTACATATGCTGATCTCCAAGAGACACCATGTAGGTAGAAGAAAATCGCAGTACACTTCAGGTAGTGTAAGTTTTTGAAATGAAGGCTCTGTTGTTTTTCAAGACTGGAAGGATATCACAGTGTTGATTTTATATACAAAGTAGGACCTGTTCCAGTATACTCTAGTGAAATAATTTACATATGGAGAATAGTTAATTTTGACCTCATGACAAAATCGCCCATATTTTGAGTAGGTTAATTTGTCACCTTCTTCACAAACCACCTATCAAAAGATATGAAACATAGTATTAAAAAGCTGATTATACCTACAGGAGAAATGTAATCAATGTATAAGTGACTAAACATTTATGAAAAAATGTATTATTGCTAAATATAGACTGCAAAATACCTAAAATTGTTTAGCAAAAAGAAACTTCTTTATAAGTGCTCACTAAACTCCCTGAACTTCTCTTTGAGATTGAGAAACCAGTATAAAGTATTTCCAATTAGGGAGGCGCCTGTGGCTCATCGAGTAGGGTGTTGGCCCCACATACCGAAGGTGGCAGGTTCAAACCCGGCCTGGGCTGAACTGCAAAACAGAAAAATAGCTGGGAGTTGTGGCGGGAGCCTGTAGTCCCAGCTACTCAGGAGGCTGAGGAAAGAGAATCGCCTTAAGCCCAGGAGTTGGAGGTTGCTGTGAGCTGTGTGACGCCACGGCACTCTACTTAGGGCGATAAAGTGAGACTCTGTCTCTACAAAAAAAAAAAAAGAAAGAAAAGAAAAGTATTTCCAATTATTTAAAATTATTTTTTATTTTTATTTTTTGGTTTGCTCCCCACCCCCACCGTTCCCCCTACCAACTCAAGGGTTTCCGATTTTTAAAATTTAGAAAGCAACACTTTCATAATCTGTAATCACTGCTGTAAAGAACCTTATCATGAAGCCTAGCAAGGCTGGGAAATGGACATATTACTTTCCTTTTTTTTTGAGAAAGAGTCTCAGTCAGTAAAGAAGGGTAAAAACCCAGTAAAACCCCAATCCCTGGGGTTGAGTACCATGGTGTCATAGCTCCAGCAACCTCAAACTCTTGGGCTCAAGTAATTCTCTTCTCTCAGCCTCCTGAGTAGCTGTGACTATAGGCACCCACCACAACACTCAGCTAGTTTTTCTATTTTTTAGTAAACAGTAAATCATGTATCTAATAAGGGAATTGTATGTAGAGTATTTTTTTAAAACTCATACAACTCTATGATAAAAGAGACAAACAAGTCAAATAAAAAAATGGGCAAATTACTTGAGCTCAGGAGTTCAGGACCAGCCTGAGCAAGAGCAAGACCCCATTGCTACTAAAAAAGAAAAACTAAAGCTAGAGGACGCAGGAATTTGAGGTCTGTGAGCTATGATGATACTACAGTACTCTACCCAGGGCAACAGAGTTAGACTCTGTCTCAAAGAAAAAAAAAGAAAAAATACTTCATGCTATTTTCAGTAAACCTTCCCACCCAATTATAATGTAACTCTTAATTATATTCTTTAATTAAGTTCTAAAAACAAAGTTTGAGGATTACCAGTTTAAATAGTCATTTTTCAAAAAAATAATTCTTACCAAACGGTTACTTACATGGCCATTTGCAACGTCTAATAAATCTTTAACCCTACAGCCTCTCATGGTTCCCACCTCATTGCAGATAGCATCCTCCACAATTAGGTAATTAGCTTTGTAGGATGTCAGTATTTTATAAATATCCTCAGCAGATCGCTTCGAGTAGATCTGGTAGACCTGAAAGAATATAAAAGGAAATTATTTAAAAAGACATTTAAAACTTCTGTTAATTAAAACTATACATTAAACATCTATCTTTTTTATTTCAGATTATTATTATGTTCTTATTACTGAATACCACCCTATGAAAAATAAAAATATTAAGGCCAGGCACAGTGGCTCACACCTGTAATCCTAGCACTCTGGGAACCCAAGGAGGGTAGATTGCCCTGGGCTCACAGGTTCAAGACCAGCATGAGCAAATGCGAGAGACTCTGTCTCTAAAAATAACTGGGTGTTGTAGCGGGCTAGACGACATGGCCCTGTTACTTGGGAGGCGGAGGCAAGAGAATCGCTTGAGCTCAAGAGTTTGAGGTTGCTGTAAGCTATGATGCCATGGCACTCTACCAAGGGCAAGAAAGTAAGACTCTGTCTCAAAAAAAAAAAAAGAAAAGAAAAGAAAGAAAGAAAGAAAAATAAAGATATTCAAGAAGACTTGATTTCTGCCCTTCTGCCCTCAGGAAGCTTATACTCATGTTTCATAGTGGTCAAGACTAACTATAAAACAAATAGCATCAGGAGGCTGAGGCCAGGGAATCACCTAAGCCCAGGAGTTGGAGTTTGCTGTGAGCTGTGTGACGCCACGGCACTCTACCGAGGGCAATAAAGTAAGACTCTGTCTCCACAAAAAAAAAAAAAAATAGCAGAAACAATGTGGTATATAACTAAATTTTAAATCATATGATGCAATTCTAATAACAACCATATAAAAATATGTAATATATGAGTGGCGCCCGTAGCTCAGTGAGTAGGGCAACAGCCACATATACCAAGGCTGGTGGGTTCAAACCCAGCCCGGGTCAGCTGAAACAACAGTGACAATTGCAACAAAAAAATAACCTGGCGTTGTGGCAGGCACTTGTAATCCCAGCTACTTGGGAGGCTGAAGCAAGAGAATCGCTTAAGCCCAAGACTATAAGGTTGCTGTGAGCTGTGACGCCACAGCATTCTACCCAGGGCAACAGCTTGAGACTCTGTCTCAAAAAAAAAAAAAAAAATCTGTAATGTACATAAACACAGACTAGAAAGGAACATAAAAAATTTTAAAAGTTGTTTGGGGTATCAATGTTACAGGTGGATTTCTTTTCTCTTTAAACCTTTACTGTTATGGGAGTTGACGAGGTTGGTGGGCAGTAACTAAATAAAGATGCTAAAGAACCTGTTGGTTCTCCATCAGACTGCCCAAGAGACAATAAACACTGCCTTTATTTTAAAAATAAAGTTCCAGAGAAACAAAAGCTGTTTCAGGAGGACAATGGGACTCCAGCACATCTAAAGGGTGGGGTAGCTGATGCCTTCCTGTATAGAGCAACCATGCTTCTTACAGTTGATAGAGCAGTATATGCTTTATATCAGGTGGCTTCTTCATTTCCCAAGAAGCAGTATTGATTTCAGTCATCCCAGCAATCACTTGGTTCAATTTCATTCAGCTCTCTATGGACCAGTAATCTGATAAATATCTGAGCTCTTTTTGAGGCACCAATACTTATTGATCTGAACTAAATGCCATTAACGAAGCAGTCTTTGTGTTCTGTAAAACATTAGTCATGCAAGATGTTCGAAGCAGTGTTTTTAATGAGGCGGTACCTGTGGCTCAAGGAGTAGGGCACCAACCCTGTATACCAGAGGTAGCAGGTTCAAACCCAGCCCTGGCCAAAAAAGAATAAAAGAGTTTTTATGTTTATTATTTGTCTTCCCAACTATGTTTCAGGAGAGCAAAGACCCTAGACCCTATCCTTAGCACCTGGAATAGTGCCCAGCATATATTCAATGAAACATTTCCAGGCTTATTTTTTTATAGAATCCAGGAGTCCTCATTAATGCCTATTAACATCTTACTAGTAAATCATACTTGGAAAATTCCACCCTAGAATTCTCTCCTAAAAAAGAATAAATAAATCCTAAACACACTTCAAATTAAAACATTATTTTTCTTTCTTTCTTTTCTTTTTTTTTTTTTAGAGACAGAGTTTCATTTTGTTGCCCTTGGTAGAGTGCCATGGTGTCACAATTCACAGCAACCTCCAGCTCCTGGGCTTAGGCAATTCTCTTGCCTCAGCCTTCTGAACAGCTGGGACTACAGGTGCCCACTACAATGCCCAGGTATTTTTTTGTTGTAGTTTGGCTGTGGCTGGGTTTGAACCTGCCACTCTCAGTATATGGGGCTGGTGTCCTACTCACTGAGCCACAGGCGCCACCCTAAAACATTGTTTTTCAATCACTAAATGAAATGTGCTTTCCTGGATTAGCTGGAGGAACAGAAAAAGGACATTAGTGGAAAATCTCATGAAATCGAAATAAATATCATAGCTTATTTAATGGTATTGTACCAATGTTAGTTTCTTTATTTGACAAATGTACCATGGTGGCTCAGTGCCTGTAACTCAGTGGCTAGGGTGCCAGCCACATACACCAGAGCTGGCGGTTCAAACCCAGCCCGGGCCTGCCAAACAAGGAGAACTACAATAAAAACAAACAAAAAAATAGCTAGGCCTTGTGGCTGGTGCCTGTAGTCCCAGCTACTTGGGAGGCTGAGGCAAGAGAATCACTTAAGCCCAACAGTTTGAGGTTGCTGTGAGCTGTGATGACACAGCACTCTACCAAGGGCAACATAGTGAGACTGTCTCAAAAAAACAAAAACAAACAAAAAACCCCCATAAAGCCCCAATTTTCTCTCTTTCTTTCTTTTTTTTTTTTTTTTTTTGAGACAGAGTCTCACTTTGTCACTTTCAGTAGAAAGCCAAAGCGTCATAGCTCACCTCACAACAACCTCCAACTCTTGGGCTCAAGTGATTCTCTTGCCTCAGCCTCCCAAGTAGCTGAGATTATAGGCACCTGCCACAACATCCGGCTATATTTTGTTGTAGTTGTCATTTTTGTTTAAGCAGGCCCTGGCTGGGTTCGAATCCACCAGCCCTGGTGTATGTGGCCGGCACCCTAACCACCGAGTACAGGGCACCCCACACCTCAATTTTCTCATCTTCATAATGAAAGAAATAGGATAAGTGATCTTGTTGCAATTTTTCAGTAAAAATTTCAACAAAACGATAGGACTCGGCACCTGTAGTTCAGTGAGTAGGGCACCAGCCACATACACCCAGGCTGGCGGGTTTGAGCTCGGCCCAGGTCTGCTGAACAACAATGACAACTGCAACCAAAAAATAGCCGTCATTGTGGCGAGTGTCTGTAGTCCCAGCTACTCGGGAAGCTGAGGCAAGAGAATCGCTTGAGCCCAAGAGTTTGGAGTTGCTGTAAGCTGTGATGTCACAGTGCTCCACTGAGGGCACTGAGACTCTGTCTCAAAAAAAAAAAAAAATCCTTTAGCCAAAGAAATTAAATTCATTATAGTTTATTTCCAATAAGTTCATTATTAATCCATGTTCTATAAATATTTTAAAGTACTTTTATATTCTTGTCAATTAGAAAAGATTTATTCAATAGATAAAACAAAGAAATACAAAACAAAATCAAAAGCAACAATTTGCTATTAAAACTGTGCCTTTTAAAGGTATAGTTTTTTAATTAATGTCTTTTAGATTACACTGTTCATAACTTTCTTTCTTGAGACAGAGGTCACTCTGTCACCTTGGGTAAAGTGCCACATCATCATTATAGCTCACAACAACCTCAAAACTCCTAACTAAAGTGATCCTTCTGCCTCAGCCTTCTGAATAGCTAGGACTACACATTCCTGGCACAATGCCTGGCTAATTTTCCTATTTTTAGTAGAGACGGGGGTCTTGCTCTTGCTCAGGCTGGTCTCCAACTCCTGAGCTCAAGGGATCCTCCCGCCTTGGGCTCCCACAGTGCTAGGATTACAAGTATGTACCACCACCAGGCTTTTTTTTTTTTTTTAATAGTTTCTTTTCATGTTTTCATTTATTCTTTGATGTCTCCCAACTATCTCAAGGATAAGTCTAAATTCTATTTTTTTTTTTGGAGTTTTACTTTGTCGCCCTCAGTAGAGTGATGTAGCATCATAGCTCACAGCGACCTCAAACTCTTGGGCTCAAGCAATTCTCTCGCCTCGGCCTTCCAAGTAGGTGGGACTACAGGCGCCCAAGACAACACCTGGCTATTTTTTGAGATGAGGTCTCACTTTGGCTCAGGCTGGTCTCGAACCTGTGAGCTCAGGCAATCCACCCACCTCGGACTCCCAAGTGCTCTTCTATGAGCCACCTCATTCGCCCAGATAAGTCTAAATTCTTTAGCATGACATTCCAGGTCCTTCAGAACTTGGCCTCATTTTATTTTCTAGTTTCATGACCATACAAATTTCTTTCTATTTTTTTTTTTTCTGAGAGTCTGACTTTGTCACCATCAGTAGAGTGCATGGCATAATAAGCTCACAGCAACCTCAAACTTGTAGGCTCAAGCAATTCTCTTGCCTTAGCCTCCTGAGTAGTTGGGACTACAGGTACTTGCCACAATGCCTGGCTATTTTTAGACACAGGGTCTTGCTCTTTTTTTTTTTTTTTTAATTGAGACAGAGTCTCGCTTTGTTGCCCTTGGTAGAGTGTCATGGCATCACAGCTCACAGCAACATCAAACTCTTGAGCTTAAGCGATTCTCTTGCTTCAGCCTCCCAAGTAGCTGGGACTACGGGCACCTCGGGCACCTGCCACAATGCCCAGCTATTTTTGTTTGTTTGTTTGTTTGTTTGTTTAGCAGGCCCAGGCTGGGTTGGGGGGGTCTTGCTCTTGCTCAGGCTAGTCTCAAACCTGTAAGCTCAGGCAATCCACCCACCTCAGCCACCCATAGTGCTAGGATTACAGGCATGAGCCACAAAGCCCGGCCCATACAAATTTCTTAGCTCATGTTATTTTTTCAGCCTGGAATCAGATATACATGTTTTCTAAACACGTATCTACCTTTTCTGAACAATTATCATCCTTCAAAGTCCAGTTTAAGGGACTCCCCTTTATGACAACTTCTTGGATTTTTGTAGGCAGAATGGACATTCTTGCTTTTGAACTCTTCTTTGTAACTTGTGTGTGTACATTCAATTATAATTTAATAGTAAATAATAGTAACTTAATAGCAGCTAACTTGAAAATTTTACTGTATATTCTCTCATTTAATTTGTACAAGCAGGCTTGGCGCTTGTAGCCCAACTGGCTAGGGCACCAGCCATATACACCAAAGCTGGTGGGTTCAAATCCAGCTCAGCCTGCTGAAGAACAATGACAACTACAACCAAAAAAATAGCTAGGTGTTGTGGCAAGCACCTGTAGTCCCAGCCACTTGGGAGGCAGAGGCAAAAGAATCGCTTAAGCCCCATGAGTTGGAGGTTGCTGTAAGCTGTGAGGCCACTGCACTCTACCCAGGGCGACAGCTTGAGACTCTGTCTCAAAAAAAAAAAAAAAATAAATAATAATAATAATTCATACAAGCAAGAGGTGAGAACTATTTCTATTTCCAAATTCAGAAACTTGCTTAAGGTCATAAAACTAATGCATAGCAGAACTAGCATTTGAGTCCAAATACTCTAATTCCGGAGTATGCATTCCTAACCTCTATTTGCTGTATTTCTTCCTTAGCTTATAGTATAATCAAACACTACATAAAATTCTCTAATTGAAAAATAGAACATAGGGAACTACAATTCAGTTGATCATTACTTTCAGATATAAAGTTACCATTTAAATCCATACTACATTCAAAATAATACATTTTTGAACTGTAATTAATTAGACATCATTCTAATTTTATACCGTTATTAATAAGTATTCATTTAAAAATAAATCAGTGTTTTATAAGCATAACAGAATTTTAGCTTAGAAAAACAAAGGGTATCAAGACACTGACAGCCTTCCTTCAATACTCTGAGAATAATAATATTTTCAAAACAATGTTTCCTTCTACGAAATATTACACATCAAGTCCCTTGATACTTTGTAGAAAATAGTATATTTTTCCTAGAAACATATCAATACTATTCATAAAACAATATAATATTTTAATTTTGATTCTGTTCTTGGTTAAATGTATTATACAGTTTTTAAAACCTAAAGTTAATTAATTCTTCTAAAATTATTTGGATTTTGCTAGCTAATTAAAAGCACATGCATCCCTGTAGACTAAACTAAAATACAGGTACTGTAAAAACATCCAAATGTAGAACTTAAAATGCCTTACATTTTCATTTCTCTTGAGAAGATCATCATCATTATAAAGAGGCAAGCTTGTCACCATCCATCCAGTGCATAATTTAATTGCACCCATTAACTGTGGGCTGCCTGCAAACACAGCTGTAACTGGAGCTTGCCTTCTGCAAAGGACCATAAAGATTTACACACTGAAAAGGCAAGTATACCATTTAAATCACTGATTTATATCAACTTTGAAGCACCAGGCAACTTACAATGTATTATACACTTAGGTTGTGATACCAGTTTTCATTTCATTTATAGATTCATTCAAAAATAATGAAGCATCTACTATGCACCAAACACTATTCTGAGTGCTGAAGACAAAGAAACTTTTTAATTTTTTTTTTGTTTTTTGAGACAGAGCCTCAAGCTGTCACCCTGGATAGAGTGCTGTGGCATCACAGCTCACAGCAACCTCCAATTCCTGGGCTCAAGCGAGTCTCTTGCCTCTGCCTCCCAAGTAGCTGGGACTACAGGTGCCCGCCA
>CAUYRH010065348.1:0-14006 GCA_963574655.1 Perodicticus potto | reverse complement strand
AAAAAAAAAAAAAAAAAGAATTTTATTGGAGCAATAAATTAACAAGATCTAAATACTGTATTCCTGTTCTTTTTCTTATTTTTATATAATCTTCAACCTGGGAAAAAACAAAACTTTTTGTTTTGTTTTTTTTTGAGACAGAGTCTTACTATGTTGCCCTCAGCAGAGTGTCATGGTGTCACAGCTCACAGTAACCTTCAACTCTTGGGCTTAAGTGATTCTCTTGCCTCAGGCACCCGCCACAACACCAGGATATTTTTGTAATCATTGTTGCAGTTGCCATTGTTATTTTAACAAGTCTGTGCTGGATTGGAACCCGCCAGCCTTGGTGTATGTGGCCAGTGCCCTTACCCACTGAGCTACCAGCACCGCCTCATAAATAATTTTTATTAAAGCAAAACTCACATATCAAGCATTAGAAAGTGGGCAATTCAGTGCAATTTAGTATATTCACAATGTTGTATTAACCACATCCTCACCAACACTATTTCCATTTTTTGATTAAAACATCCTAGGGGATAGAAAGAGGGAGTTCATGAGGCAAGATCTCACCTACTGTGTACATTGTGAGGGTGTATAACACGCCCTCCCCCGATGAGGGGCTCTTCTACAAATGGAACTTTACCCTGGAAGTGAGAACCAATGTAACCTAAATGCTGTACCCTCATTATTAATTTGAATAAAGTTAAAAAAAAATGTATCCTAGGGAGTATGAAGTAGTATCTTGTGGTTTTAAACTGCAATTTCACAATAACCTAGTGAACTTTTAATTTAAAGCCTAATATCCAATTTAACCACTGAAAGACTTTTAAGGTTGGGCACCCATAGCTCAGTAGTTAGGGTGCTGGCTCCATGCTCTGGGGCTAGTGGCTTCGATCCCTGCCTGGGCTTGCATGCTAAACGGGGAGGGGGGGGGAATAGCCAGGCGTTGTGGTGGGTGCCTGTAGTCCCAGCTACTAGGGAGGCTGATGCAAGAGAATCACTTGAGCCCGAGAGTTTGAGGTCGCCATGAGCTAGGACACCATGGCACTCTACCAAGCGTGACAAAGTGAGACTCTGTCTCAATTTAAAAAAAAAAAAAAAAGAGTTTTAATTGTATTTGGAACAACTTGGTATATAAACCTACTTCTTTTTCTTTTTTTTTTTTTTTTGACACAGAGCCTCTAGCTGTCACCCTGGATAGAGTGCTGTGCTCACAGCAACCTCCAATTCCTGGGCTCAAGAGAGTCTCCGCCTCCCAAGTAGCTGGGACTACAGGAGCCTGCCACAACGCCCAGCCATTTTTGGTTGCAGCCGTCACTGTTGTTTGGTGGGCCCGGGCTGGATTCGAACCTGCCAGCTCAGGTGTACTTGGCTCATGCCTTAGCCCGTTGAGGCACCGGCGCTGAGCCTAAACCTACTTCTTCAATTGCAAATTTTGTGAAATCAAAATAGTTAAACTGCTCAATAGCTGAACTGAGTTTTAAGCATAATTAATATGTTACTTTTGCACTATCCAATTTATTTACCCATTAGACACACACAGCTTCTAAGTACTTGAAATGTGGGTAGTGTGAATTGAAAAATGCTGTTAAGTGTAAAATCACACCATTATTTGGAAGATTTAGTATCAAATAAGTACATTTCACTGATTTTACATATTGATAACAAGTTGAAATAATAATATATCAAGTTAAATCAAAGATATTTATTTTCACCTGTTTCTGACACATTACTGTGTCACGAAGCATTTTAAATAACATGTATCGTTCACATTTCTATTAGTGCTATCTTAGAATAAGCTGTACAATACTAATTTTCCTTACTTTATTATTTTAGAAGTTATCATCCCTGTGTTTCCTAACATCTACTCTAAAAACACATTAAAAAGAAATCTATTGTGGCCGATGTGTCAAATACTTCTGAGACCACATACAAGTAAAGACCTTACCACAAAGTACCTAGTTTAGTACTGGTTTATTCAACACATTTATTGAAAAACTCTGTATTTCATATATTAGAACAGCTACTTGAATATAATTAAGGCAGAGATGACAGCAAAAGTTAAGGTGCAAACCTTCTGGTTTAAATTCAATGGGATTTTGTGATGACTCTACCCAAGATTATCTGTATAGAGTTCCAGTAGATTCTTTTGTCCTAGGTTACTTCAAGACAACAAAGAAAAGACCTTAGCACTATCTAAAACTGAGAGGGTAAACAATTTTTTTTTTTTTTTGAGACAGAGCCTCAAGCTGTCACCCTGGATAGAGTGCCGTAACATCACAGCTCACAACAACCTCCAACTCCTGGGCTCAAGCGAGTCTCCTGCCTCCACCTCCCAAGTAGCTGGGACTACAGGCACCCGCCACAATGCCTGGCTATTTTTGGTTGCAGCCGTCAGCTTGAGCCACAGGCTCCGAGCTGAGAAAATAATTTTAGGTATCACCTAATCAACATTCCACTCATTAAGTACATGTCCTAAAGAAAGAGAGGCAGAGACATGTGCTGTTGCTACAAGTAGCCTCAGTACCTTTATTCCTCTTAACATGAGCATTTCACAGTGCTGAGTAGGGTTTTAGTTCAAATATTATCTGTTGCCACCCCTAAATACATGTAGGTCACTACAAAAGTTTTGAAACAGCCTCTATTATGGCTCATTATTTCACTTCCAAGAAACAGTCAACAGTGTCCTTTCTGCTCCACCCATACAAGTTTCAAGCTGCCTGGCCTACTGGTTTGGCAGGGAGGGCTTCATTTGTTTCCATCCATGTGGATTTTACATTTCTTATTTTTTTTGAGACAGAGCCTCAAGCTGTCACCCTGGATAGAGTGCCGAGGCATCACAGCTCACAGCAACCTCCAATTCCTGGGCTCAAGCGAGTCTCCTGCCTCTGCCTCCCAAATAGCTGGGAATACAGGCGCCCGCCATGTCCAGCCATTTTTTTTTGTTGTTGTTGTTGTTGCAGCCATCATTGTTGTTTGGTGGGCCGGGCTGGATTCAAACCCGCCAGCTCAGGTGTACGTGGCTGGCGCCTTAACCCGTTGAGCCACAGGCACAGAGCCTACATTTCTTAATTTCTGCATGTCTCAAAACTTTCAGCTCGGTAGAATTCCATGGTGTCACAGCAAACTCCAGCTCTTGGGCTTTAGGCGATTCTCCTGCCTCAGCCTCCCAAGTAGCTGGGACCACAGGCACCCACCACAATGCCCTGCTATTTTTTTTTTTTTTTATTTTGCTTTTAATTTCAGCTGGCTTTCACTATTCTTAGTTTGGAGTTTTGTTTTTTTTTTCCCTTTCTTCCGTTAGTGATTCTCTTGCCCGTTGCCTCCCAAGTAGTTGGGATTACAGGCGCCCGCCACAACGCCCGGCGTCGTCTTTTCTTTAGTAAAGACAGGGTCTTTTACTCTGGCTCACTCAGGTTTATGCTGGTCTCGAACCCTCTGAGCTCAGGAAATCCACCTGCCTCGGCCTCCCACAGTGCTGAAACTATAGGCGTGAGCCAACAAGCCCAGCCGCTATATTTGTTGTTGCTGTTGTTGCAGTTTGGCTGGGGCCGGGTTCAAACCTGCCACCCTCAGTACAAGGGGCTGGTGACCTATTCATTGAGCCACAGGCACCGCCCGTAAAAATGATTTTTTATAGAATCTTGTACTTTATAAAGACTTTCCAGGGGTGGTGCGCCCTCCTCCCCAACTAAAAAAAAAGAAAAGACTTCCCAGAACACATCAATTTGACAAAGTGATTTACAACTAAGCTCAGTAGTGTGACCTCAAAACTAAGTGAATTTTCTAGTGTTCTACATTTATTTCATGTAATAGTCAATGTTCTTTGCTAATGAAAATGTTGAAACCTCTGACAGTGAGAAAAAAATCAGACCACAGACTATTTGTAATAGCTGACATGGTTTCAAGTCACTGGTCTACCCACTAGCTATTTTCAAGACCCTAACCTAACAATGGCATGTTTTCCACTTCTCAAAATTTTTTATTAGATTAAATTACCTTCATCTGTATCTACTTTTGAAATGCCATGCACTTACGGGAAATGTTAAAGCAAATGGTTCTGGCTCAGCGGCTAGGGCACCAGCCACATACCCCGGAGGTGATGGATTCCAACCCAGCCTAGACTTACCAAACAACGATGACAATTACAACAAAAAAACAGCCTGGCATTGTGGTGAACACCTGTCGTCCCAGTTACTAGGGAGGCTGAGATAAGAGAATTGCTTAAGCCCAAGAGTTGGAGGTTGCTGTGCTCTGACACCACAGCACTCTACTGAGGGCGACATAGTGAGACTGGGTCTCAAAAAAAATAAATAAAGCAAATGGTTCTTTAAAAAAAATTTAGAACGGCTCGGCGCCTGTGGCTCAGCGGTCTAAGGCGCCAGCCACGTACACCTGAGTTGGCGGGTTCGAATCCAGCCTGGGCCCGCCAAACAACGACGGCTGCAACCAAAAATTGTGGCGGGTGCCTGCAGTCCCAGCTACTTGGGAGGCAGAGGCAGGAGACTCGCTTGACCCCAGGAATTGGAGGTTGCTGTGAGCTGTGATGCCACGGCACCCTATCCAGGGTGATAGCTTGAGGCTCTGTCTCAAAAAAAAAAAAAATTTAGAACAGCGAAAACATGCCTATTTAAGAAACATGTGGGAAGCGCCTGTGGCTCATCGAGTAGGGTGCCAGCCCCATATACCAAAGGTGGCGGGTTCAAGCCCAACCTCAGCCGAACTGCAAAAAAACAGAAAAATAGCCGGGTGTTGTGGCAGGCGCCTGTAGTCCCAGCTACTCGGGAAGCTGAGGCAAGAGAATCGCCTAAGCTCAGGAGCTGGAGGTTGCTGTAAGCTGTGTGACACCACAGTACTCTACCGAGGGTGATAAAGTGAGACTCTGTCTCTACAAACAAACAAAAAAAAGAAACATGTTAGCTTAAATTGAAATTTGAAAGAAAAACTCCCACACATACATACATACTTACCTTGAAAGGCTTGTCTCCACTGTGTGTCAACATATGCCTCTGTAACCAACTCTGACTGGTTGATGGAGTGTTATAGACTTTACAACCCTTCCATAAGCAAACAAATACCTGTTAAAAGAAGAGCCATATTAATTTTCATCACTTATTTCAACAAAGAGTCTTATTCTTTGAAGTTTAAAAAGAACATGTTACAAATCTTCAATTGACCAAAACAGCCATTTAATGTATAAATAAATCAATATGCTTAAAATAGTTAAACTTGTGGCTCGGCTCCTGTGGCTCAAGCAGCTAAGGCACCAGCCACATACACCTGAGCTGGCGGGTTCAAATCCAGCCCAGGTCTGCCAAACACCAATGATGGCTGCAACCAAAAAATAGCCAGGTGTTGTGGCAGACGCCTGTAGTCCCAGCAACTTGGGAGGCAGAGGCAAGAGAATCGCCTGAGCCCAGGAGTTGGAGGTTGCTGTGAGCTGTGATGCTACAGTACTCTCTCCAGGGCAACAGCTTGAGGCTCTGTCTCAAAAAAAAAAGTAGTTAAACTTCTCAACTTTCCACTATAAGGCATAGTATTAATCCTTCCCTTTTCAGTCTGCTGTCAACTCCCTAAATATGGAATAACACACCAATCACAAGGTAACAACGGAAAAGGAAATATGCTTTAAAAATTATAATATCCCCTTAAGAACTGGAACTAGGACCAATTATTTATACTTCTGTACTTACTACACAAACAAACAAGCATCTAATTTTAAATATTAATTATAACTATCAGGAAAATATAAAGACATAAAAAACAATCTTAAAATAATTTTAAATATCAGGAAAATACAAAGGCATAAAAAATAATTAAAATGGGTTCGGCACCTGTGGCTCAACGGGCTAAGGCGCCAGCCACGTATACCTGAGCTGGTGGGTTCGAATCCAGCCCGGGCCTGCCAAACAACAATGACGGCTGCAACCAAAAAACGGCTGGGCGTTGTGGCGGGCACCTGTGGCCCTAGCTACTTGGGAGGCGGAGGCAGGAGACTCGCTCAAGCCCAGGAATTGGAGGTTGCTGTGAGATGTGATGCCACAGCACTCTATCCAGGGTGACAGCTTGAGGCTCTGTCTAAAAAAAATAATAATAATAATAATTAAAATGGTCAAGATTAATTAGCAGATATTGATATTTCCAACTTCAAAGGATGAGTAAAAACAAAATTATCCAATTATAATTTTTCTACTGGCCAGGCATGGTGGCTCACACCTGTAATCCTAGCACTCTGGGAGACGAAGGAGGGTGTACTGTCTGAACCCAGGAGTTCAAGGCCAGCCTGATGAAGAGTTAAGACATCATCTCTACCAAAAACTAGAAAAATTAGCCAGACAAGGTAGTGTGTGCCTATACTCCCAGGTTCTCAGAAGGCTGAAGCAAGAGGATCTCTTGCGCCCACGAGTTTGAAGTTGAAGTGAGCCATTATCATACGACTGCACTCTAGTCTGGGCAACAGAGTTAGACTCTATCTCCAAAAAAGCTACTTAAAAAAATAATTATTTCCGGCCTCGGTGACCATAGCACAGCGGTTACAGTGCCGGCCACATGCACCAAGGGTGGTGGCTTCGAACCCGGCCTGGGCCAGCTAAGCAAGAATGGCAACTGCAACAAAAAAATAGCCAAGCACTGTGGCAGGTGCCTGTAGCCCAGCTACTAGCCCTGTCTCTACTGAAAATAGAAAAAACTGAGACAAGAAAATGGCTTAAGCCCAAGAGTTGGAGGTTGCTGTGAGCTGTGACGCCATAGCACTCTACTGAGGGCAACATAGGGAGACTCTTGTCTCAAAAATATTAATTATTATTATTACTTCCAAATACCCTGATTTTAATGTAAAATTTAACACAAAATGTCAAATTAGGGCCAGGTGTGGTGGTTTATAATCCAAGCACTCTGGAAGGCCAAGGCAAGATCACTTGAGCTCAGGAGAGCAGCCTGAACAAGAGCAAGACATCATCTCTACTAAAAAGGAGGAAAATTAGCAAGGTTCTAATTCTTGGGCTCAAGCTACTGGGAAGGCTGAGGCAAGAGTATTGCTTGAACCCAAAAGTTTGAGGTTGCTGTGAGCCGTGATGCCAGAGCACTCTACTGAGGGCTACAAAGTGAGACTCTGTCTCAAAAAATAAAAAAATAAAATAAAATCAGAGAAGCTAGTATTTAGTTCCTTCCACAAAATGGTTACTTATACTTAACATTACTCAACCAACCATATGTTTGGGAGAAACAACTATCTTTGTCTTCTAACTTTTTTTCCTATGAGCAAAATGACTATGGATGTAATCACAGACTCTTTAATTACATTGGATACAGCATTAATTAGTGAGTAGGCATGGTCTAGACCAGGCGTCCTCAAACTTTTTAAACAGGGGGCCAATTCACTGTCCCTCAGACCGTTGGAGGGTCGGACTATAGTTTAAAAAAAATACTATGAACAAATTCCCATACACACTGCACATATCTTATTTTGAAGTAAAAAACAAAACAGGAACAAATACAGTTCACACCAACTCATGTGGCCCGCGGGCCGTAGTTTGAGGACCCCTGGTCTAGACTCTAGATGGAACAATATCCAGTGATACAATTAAGGCAAGACATTCAGATTCAAAAAAAAACCAAAACCTTCAACTTAAGTGAATTTTAGAGAAAATGAAATAACTTTGGTGAGCTATATTGAAATATTTCAAAAATAATTCTGGAGGAAAAAAAGCATTAAATTTCCACAAAGATAATCCACATACACCAAACCTGGAACTAAAATTCCACATGAAGAATCTACAGAGGACACAAAACCATTCAAAAACCAAATTTTAGGTGGTGCCTGTGGCTCAAAGGAGTAGATGCTGGCCCCAAATACCGGAGGTGGTGGGTTCAAACCCGGCCCCTGTCAAAAACTGCAAAAAAAAAAATAAACCCAAATTTTATTTTTCAAACCTGTATTAGGAAGATCTCTGACCCAAAAGGAAAAAAAAAGTCCAGGCCAGCACCTGTGGTTCAGTGAGTAGGGCACCAGCCCCATATACCGAGAGTGGCAGGTTCAAACCCAGCCCCGGCCAAACTGCAACAACAGCAGCAAAAAAATAGCCAAGCATTGTGGCAGGCGCCTGTAGTCCCAGCTACTTGGGAGGCTGAGGCAAGAGAATCACCTAAGCCCAAGAGCTGGAGATTGCTGGGACGCCATGGCACTCCACCAAGGGCAACAAAGTGAGGTCTCTTAAGAAACAAACAAAAAAAGACTCAGCGCCTGTGGCTCAGCAGGCTAAGGCACCAGCCACGTACACCTGAGCTGGCGGGTTCGAATCCAGCCCGGGCCCGCCAAACAACAATGACGGCTGCAACCAAAAAATAGCCGGGCGTTGTGGCGGGCGCCTGCAATCCCAGCTACTTGGGAGGTGGAGGCAGGAGACTCGCTTTAGCCTAGGAATTGGAGGTTGCTGTGAGCTGTGATGCCACAGCGCTCTATCCAGGGTGACAGCTTGAGGCTCTGTCTCAAAAAAAAAACATCCAAATCCTGACAAGGGTCTTCTTCAAACCATGTAAAAGCCATTTCTATTTTGTTTGTTTGAGACAGTCTCATTTTGTCACCCTTGGTAGAGTGCTGTGGCATCATAGCTCACAACAACTTCACACTCTTGGGATCAAACGATGTTCTTGCCTCCGTTTTTTCTATTTTTAGCAGAGACAGGCTCTTGCTCTTGCTCTTGCTCTGGTTGGTCTCAAACCTGTGAGCTCACGCAATCCACCCACCTCAGCCTTCCAGAGTGCTGGGATTATAGGCGTGAGCCATCAGTGGCCTTACAAATACATTTTTATACGCTATTTCTAGAAGCTCTCCCATTGTAAAAGTTAAGTTCCAAATCTCAAATATCATAAGACTTGCATTCAATCCAAATTTGGAAGGAATATGTTCAACAATATAATTTGCCAGGCTTCTTCTACCCTATTTGAATTAAGGTCTGGCTATTTTACTTTTTTTATTTTTATTTTTTTTTGAGACAGAGCCTCAAGCTATCACCGTGGATAGAGTGCTGTGGTATCACAGCTCACAGCAACCTCCAATTCCTGGGCTCAAGCGAGTCTCTTGCCTCTGTCTCCCAAGTAGCTGGGACTACAGGCACCCGCCACAACGCCCGGCCATTTTTTTGGTTGCAGCCGTCACTGTTGTTCGGCGGGCCATACAAGATATGTCTGGTAGGAGTGTTTCTGATGAAAAAGGAAATAGAGGCTTAGGCTTGGCGCCTGTGGCTCAACGGGCTAAGGTGCCAGCCACATACACCTGAGCTGGCGGGTTCGAATCCAGCCCGGGCCTGCCAAACAACAATGATGGCTGCAACCAAAAAATGGCCGGGCATTGTGGCGGGCGTCTGTAGTCCCAGCTACTTGGGAGGCAGAGGCAGGAGACTCGCTTAAGCCCAGGAATTGGAGATTGCTGTGAGCTGTAATGTCACGGCACTCTACCCAGGGTGACAGCTTGAGGCTCTGTCTCAAAAAAAAAAAAAAGAAAAAGAAAAAGGAACTAGAGGCTTAGATACCAAGTCATTATTCCAAAGTTACATGGCTGCAAAGCACAAGAGCTGAATAGAATTTGGTTATCTAATTCCTATTTCTGATGTATCTAATACAACCTAACACGACATAAGTCTGTCTATATCATGAGAGAATGGACTGTGGACCTGTGTGTCTTACTCTAATTAAAATAGCCAGACCTGGCTCGGCGCCTGTGGCTTAACGGGCTAAGGCGCCAGCCACATACACCTGAGCTGGCGGGTTCGAATCCAGCCCGGGCCCACCAAACAACAATGACAGCTGCAACCAAAAAACGGCCGGGCATTGTGGAGGGCGCCTGTGGTCCCAGCTACTTGGGAGGTGGAGGCGGGAGAATTGCTTGAGCCCAGGAGTTGGAGGTTGCTGTTAACTGTGATGCCACAGCACTCTCTCCAGGGTGACAGCTTGAGGCTCTGTCTCAAAAAAAAAAAAAAAAAAGGAGAACGGGTCAGCTTTACCTTCAGGGAGCTCCTCCAAAGTGCTCAAGATAAAAAAGGCTGATACAACCTGGAAACTGAGATAGTCACCTTCACTTCCCTGGATATCCTGGAACAAACTTAAGGCAGTGTCTTTCTGAATGTATGCAAGTCCTCCATCTGTAACAACTTATGTGACAGTATAGATAAATGTACTTACACCTGAAGTGGGAAACAAATCCATCAAATTTTTCGGTAAATAAATGAAAAATCCACTACAAAAGAATGTAACATAACCTGACAGAAGCTCAAGTATACATAAGAAATTCCATTATTACCAATAAACTAAAACCAGTTGAATATATTCTAAATGCAGAAAAGGTAAACAGTATAATCTACATGCCCTCCCCCCAAAAAAGGTGTAAATATAATAAATAATTGGTTCCATTTGTAATAAAATGACACAAAAATGATTTTCAGGCATGGGTGGTGCCTGTGGCCCAGTGGGTAGGGCGCCAGCCCCATATACCAAAGGTAGTGGGTTCAAACCTGGCCCAGGCCAAACTGTGACAAAAACATAGCCGGGCATTGTGGCAGGCGCCTGTAATCCCAGCTACTCGGGAGGCTGAGGCTAGAGAATCACCTAAGCCCAGGAGTTGGGCGTTTGCTGTGAGCTGTGATGCCACAGCACTCTACCAAGGGTGATAAAATGAGACTCTGTCTCTAAGAAAAAAAAAAAAAGATTTTCAGGCATGGTAGCTCAAGCCAGTACTCCCAGCACTTTGGAAGGCTGAGTGAGGTAAGAGGAATGCTTGAGGCCAAGAGTTCGAGACCAATCTAGAAAAACATGGTAAAATCCTAGCACAATAAAGTTTTAAAAATTAGCCAGACATGGTAGCATGTGCTTGTACATGTAGCTACTTGAGAGGATGAGGTGAACAGCTCATGAGGGAGGATAGCTTGAGCCTAGGAATTCAAGGTACAATAAGCTAGTATGGGCCACTGTACTCCAGCCTTGGTCATAAAGCAAGACTCAGTCTCCAAAGAAAAGAAAATGAAAAAGAAAAAGACAATTGAACAGGGGCACCCGTAGCTTAGTGGTTAGGGCGTCAGCCACAGGGTCTGGGGCTAGTAGGTTCAAACCCGGCTCAGGAATGCTAACCAAAAAAATAAAAATAACCAGGTGGTGTGGTGAGTGCCTTTACTCCCAGCTACTAGGAACGCTGAGCCAAGAGAGTTGCTTGAGCCCAGGAGTTTGAGGTTGCTATGAGCTATGACACACGGCACTCTACCAAGGGCAACAAAATGGGTCTCTGTCACAATTAAAAAAAAAAAAAAAAAAAAAAAAAGACACTTGAACAGCTTTCTGGAAATTGTTTTAATGTGAGAAACAGAAACAAAAGAATACAAATAGATCTCATGTTAAACAACTAAAATCCTACACGACAAAATTCCTCACCTACCAAGACTTCGGTGTACACTGAGAGTACAATGCAATTTGAAATTACATTAGTGCAATAACCCATGTCTAGTCTTTGGAACCCAGTTATGCAGAAAAGTGTGGACCCAAGAACAAAATTCTATTATACTTAACACAAAAGACTGCTCTGGGCTCAGCGCCTGTAGGGTTAGGGCTAGAGCGTCAGCGGCTAGGGCGCTAGCCACATACATAGGAGCTGGCAGGTTCGAATCCAGCCTGGGCCTGCCAAACAACAAGATCTAGGGAAAAAAATAGCCAGGCGTTATGGCGGATGCCTGTAGTCCCAGCTACTTGGGAGGCTGAGTCAAGAGAATCGCCTGAGCCCAAGAGTTTGAGGCTGCTGTGAGGTCCGAGGCCACAGCACTCTACTAAGGGCAACATAATGAGACTCTGTCTCAAAACAAACAAAAAAAAAGATTGCTTTGACTTCATTTTTGCCTCTTTGCTTTTATTTTTGAAATCACAGAAAGTATTCATAATTTTTTAAAAGATATATTAATGTTACTTAAATTATTAACTTTTTCTTTTTTTTAGAGACAGTTGCACTTTATCACCCTCGGTAGAGTGCTGTAGCGTCACAGCTCACAGCAACCTCCAACTCCTGAGCTTAGGTGATTCTCCTGCCTCAGCCTCCCGAGTAGCTGGGACTACAGGCGCCGGCCAGAAAGCCCGGCTACTGTTTTATTGCGGTTTGGAAGGGGCTGGGTTCAAACTAGCCACCCTTGGTATATGGGGCCGGCACCCTACCCACAGAGCCACAGGCACCGCCTAAATTATTATTTTTTTTTTTTTTTTGCAGTTTTAGGCCAGGGCTGGGTTTGAACCTGCCACCTTCGGCATATGGTGCCAGCACCGTACACCGTTGAGCCACAGGTGCCAACCTTAATTATTATTTTTAATATAATGTCATGTGCCCAGGTACTTTGTTATACAAAAAAGTCAAGAAAACCTAACTTCACTTGACTTCAGCCTCCAGATATAACTAAAGTCCACATGGACACAGCAACATAAATAGATTACCAGGGGAAAGTGATATTTCTAAGGTTTAGAAGTTTTAGGCTCAGCGCCTATAGCACAGTAGTTACAGTGCCAGCCACATATGCTGAGGCTGGCAGGTTCAAATCTGGCCTGGGAGAGCTAAACAACGACAACTGCAACAAAAAATAGCCGGGCATTGTGGCGGGTGCCTGTAGTCTCAGCTACTTGGAAGGCTGAAGCAAGAGAATCCCTTAAGCCCAAGAGTTTGAGGTTGCTGTGAGCTATGATACCACAGCACTCTACCGAGGGTGACATAGTGAGACTCTGTCTCAAAAAAAAAATAATAAAAAAATAAAAAAACTAGAAGCATAAAATCATCCACAGTTACCTATTTTTTTCCTCATCTGTTTCTGCTCTATATCAACAGTTTAACAATTGGAGTAGAAGGAAGAAATCTATAGGAATAATTACACCATCAAAATCAGCTCTTTTCCGCTTATATTTTTCCATTTTGTTTCTGAATGGAAAATTTCAGAGACAAAAAGCAGAATAGTGGTTACCAGTAGAGGGGAGAGAATGAGTTTGTTTAATGGGTATAGTTTACAAACTGGGATGATGATGAAAAAGTACTGGAGATGGACAGTAATGATGATTAAACAATAATATGAATGTAGTTAAGGACACTGAAGTGTACACTTAAAAAATGGTTAACATGGGCAGCATCTGTGGCTCAGTGAGTAAGGCACCAGCCCCATATAGTGAGGGTGGCAGGTTCCAACTCAGCCCTGGCCAAACTGCAACAAAACATAGCCGGGCATTGTGGCAGGCACCTGTAGTCCCAGCTACTCAGGAGGCTGAGACAAGAGAATCGCCTAAGCCCAACGGCTGGAGGTTGCTGTGAGCTGTGACACCACAGCACTCTACCAAGGGTGACAAAGTAAGACTCTGTCTCTTACAAAAAAAAAAAAAAAATTGTTAAAATGTTTTTAACAAGTTACCTTCAAAAAGGCCATCTCAAAAAAAAGGGAAAAAAAAAATTAAGGGGGCGCCTGTGCCTCAAAAGAGTAGGGCGCCGGCCCCATATGCTGGAGGTGGCAGGTTCAAACCCAGCCCCGGCCAGAAACTGAAAAAAAAAAAAATCACAACTAGTACTCACAACATAAAATCAAATCAAGATTTTTCTTGTTTTAGTACAAGTTTTCATATTCTCATTCATATTTTATCATTCACAAAACACAGTTGACATACTAATGACTGGTACACAGAAAAAACTGAATGCCATTTCTACATTTCTTTGATCCTCTACATTCATAGTTTTAACAAATGTCTTTCAAAGATGAGGACTCTGCCAGATGCACTCTGGGAGGCCAAGGTAAGAGGACCCCTTGACTTCAAGTTCAAGACCAAACTGAGCAAAACAAGACCCCCATCTCTACTAAACACAGAAAAATTACTGGAGTGTGGTGGCAGGCACCTATATTCCCTACTTGGGAGGCTGAGACAGGAGGATCACTTGAGCCCAAGAGTTTGAGGTTCCTGTGAGCTGTGCTAATGCCATGGCACTCTAGCCTGGGGTGACAGAGACTCTGTCTCAAAAAAAAAAAAAA
>CAUYRH010065346.1:0-24928 GCA_963574655.1 Perodicticus potto | reverse complement strand
GGCGAGGGCATGGACGAGATGGAGTTCACCGAGGCCGAGAGCAACATGAACGACCTGGTGTCCGAGTACCAGCAGTACCAGGACGCCACGGCTGACGAACAGGGGGAGTTCGAGGAGGAGGAGGGCGAGGACGAGGCTTAAATGCACAAGGCGAGCAGGTTAGGGAAAGCTAAGAAGGAAAGCAAGGGGGTGGGGGGCTTACCGGTGAAAGTATCTTGGCAGTTGAACGAAAGCAGCATGGTCTACTGTAGGTGTGTGCACTGGTACTCTGGTGCTCTTCACTGTTGCCTGTCACTTTTTTTTCCCTCTTTTTGTAATATTGATGACATCAGTGTAACATTTGAGATATTTCTGAGCTAATGTTGTAATGGCTAAAAATCACATAAACGTTTGTGTCGGAATAGTGTCTGTCCTCTTTTCTTTCTTTTTCTCTTTATTGAGTTGCTTATTACCAATTTAAATCCATTTAAATGTAACTTTCTGAACACTTTATATTTAAATTATTTTCAAAAGGGAAAGGATAGATAACAGCTGAAATGACTTCACTCTTTTGGTGTGGTAAAACTGAACAAACTACAGTCATATCAGATTAAGGTTGGAGATGAATGTGAGTTTTAAAATGCCTTTATGTAAATACTTTATTAGTTGAAAGGGTTTCTGTTTTAAAGCACATTTTGTTTCCATCTAGGAACCCTTTATACAAATTTTTGTTACTACATTGTCTTAGAACAATGCTAAAGGAGAGTGGAGAGTTAGTGTTCCCTTCTTCCTGTTTTCCTTGATCGTTTCCTGAAGGGAAACCATTCTTACCACGATTTTCTTATATCCCTAAAGAAATATTTCATATATTTTCCAAAACTATGTGAATTATTCCCCTTTTTTCTTTCTTCACTCACATGGGGTGTGATACTAATCACATTATTCTCCAGCTTCCTTCCCTTCTCTAAACAGTGTATTTTGAAGATAAAGAGAGGTTCTCTCCTTTAAATAGAAATTATACATAACATCCATTATGTACTTGTCCATATTTTATTTAGCTGATTCCCTACCAATGGGCATTGGTGCTTTTTTCTTACAGTGTAGTGCCACAATGAATAATTTTGTGCGTATATCATTGTTTACCAGGGAATAACCTATAAATTTCTATAAATGTAATTTTCTCTTAAAATGTATATGCCTTGTTAAATTCATGAAATAACTTGTACTTAGGAACTGTCATAGATTTATAAATGGCCAGTAGGCTCATTTTCAAGCTACTTTTCCCCCTAGCCATCGTTTTTATACTACATAACAAATTATTTATACTTAAATTAACTTCATTTAAATTTATATGAAATTATGAATCCTGAATTGTTGGACATTTTTAAATAGGCAAGGCACAATAATATTCAGTCTATTGCCTTTTTGCCTGCCATGCCCAGCTAGGATTTGGGATTTGAGCCTATGTCTGATTATAGACTTAACTCATCCACTAAAGAAGCTATGGGATTTCAATAATCAATTTTCAGTTAAAATACTTCTATGGGATGAATTATACTATATCAAAATAGTGCTGATACTCTGCTTTAGTGTGGGCCAGTTTCTCCTTTTGAGAAGAGAAGTAGATTGTAAATCATAAATAAATGTATAAAACTTATTTACATATCCTTATAGGAAGAAAAATCAGAAAAACTAGATTTAAGATTTTTCTAGTTTTTAGACTAGGGAGGGAATACCTATTTCATTCTGCTTCATTCTATTACTTAAATGTTGATAAAAAGAAAAAATGAGTGTACATAAAGGATTTCCATTATTAGAGGGGCTAAAATATATTTGAAAATAGTTTCAAAGAAAAGCATGAGCAGTATAATTTTTAAAAGTGTGAAAATAAGTTAATGCTACCACAAGGCTCCCATAAATGGAAAAAAGCAGCAGTTCACTTTACAAGTATTATATATCACGAAAACTTGATGGGTAGGGTCAAACAGGTCAGGAGCCAGTGGCTTCAGCTCCAGTTTTCTATATTTAACTGGCAGGTGTGATTCCCACTGAGCTGGTGTAAAGCTTCCAACAGCCTAATTAAAGGGTGACTTTGGCTTTAAATGCCCAGAAGACTTGAGGCAGCTGCCAAGGCCCCCGCATCTTTCCTTGGTCATGCTTTCCCTACAATCTGTCATTCATAGATCGGTACCTTTGGAGAATGGTGGGATTGTATCCAAGCACCCCTTGGCATACTGGAAGCGTCCTGCTTCTCTTCCACCTGGTGAGAAGGGCCTATACCAGCAGGCCAGCCTGCTAGCCTGTCAGCACACCCATGTCTGCACTGCTACACCTTATTTTGACATGATTAGAATGGTGGGTGCCAAACTGACCAGCCAAGCACTTGCTCTGGGGCCTAATATAGCTTTAAATGCATACTTAGAAAAAATAGTTCAAAATGAGGGAAATACTCAGACTAAGGATTAGATTAAGATACTATTTTGGAACTATTGGTTTCCTTTGTTGTTACCTGATGGGATTTGATGGTGCTGGTGGTGTGTGTCTGTTTTCAATGCTTCCCAAAAGAAATGTTCTATTCTTCCTTGATGTTCCCTAAGAAGGATATTCACTTCTGAACAGGCACAGTACCGAAATTACAAGACCCTCTGGGGTGCGATGCAAGATTCAGAAATTAGGATTAAGGAGGGGACATCTGAGCCTCCTTGAGGTCATCCTGAGAGTCTGAGAGGAAGTATTAACCCAGTGTGCTCTAAATTCACTTGCATCTCTACATGAGACCCAGGGATGATCTAAGACTGTTAGATCCCCCATTTTATCACTAAAATTGTGTCAGTAGCAATTTGAACTAAAAGTAACATTAAGAGATCATATCATTTACCCTCCTTATTGTGTAAGTAAAGAAACTGTATCTGAGACCTTTAAAAACTAATTTTTCTTCACCCATTCTACAAAGACTTTTATCTAAAGATTCCAGAACAGATTAGGTCTCAGGCCTAGTGCTTTTTTCTCTACAGCTGTGTCATTTAGGTTCTATTCCATACAAAATCACATGAGGATTATGAAGAAGGGAAAGATGAATTTCCTGGCATGGAGGAAAATCCCAGCAGCGTGCCTTGATCCCACTCAACTTTCCTGATAGGCTGGGTATAAACACAGTGCCACACTTTTTCTACAATGGAGGGCTCCTGTTTGACAGGTACTGCCAATGTCTTGGTTCTAAAATACCACATTCACTGCTCGGTGCCTGTAGCTCAAGCAGCTAAGGTGCTAGCCACATACACCGGAGCTGGCGGGTTCAAATCCAGCCCAGGCCTGCCAAACAACAATGAAAACTATAACCAAAAAATAGCCAGGTATGGTGGCAGGCACCTGTAGCCCCAGCTACTCGGAAAGCTGAGGCAAGAGAATCTCTTCTGCCCAAGAGTTTGAGGTTGCTGTGAGCAGTGCCACGGCACTCTACCCAGGGCAACAGCTTGAGACTCTGTCTCAAAAAAAAAAAAAAAAAAAATACCACATTCACAATGCTTGAACGCAAATGTGGCTGCAAGAGGAACATTCTGCTGGGTATAGTTACAGTGAAAAAGAGTAGGAAGTTACTGGAGACCACCTTGTACACATCCATTTTAGTTAAGATGTGACTAATACAGTAGATAAAGCTGCTTGACAAACTCCCATAAGTCTGATTTCTTTCTGGTGTGGAAGAGAGGTCCTATAGTGAAGTCACCCTTTTCTAAACATGCCTTGAAGTTGAGGCATTCACTTGAAAACAGTCTCTGTAGTATATTTGTTTCTTTGCCTCCTGGCTTCCCACTTAAAAGAAGACAGGTCAGGTCAGGGGGTTTTAGTGTATACACTAAAGAGTTGTACAACCATCATTACTACTTAATTATAGAACATTTTCTTTTTCCTTTCCTTTTTTTTGAGACAAGACTCGCTCCGTTGCCCTGGGTAGAGTGTCATGGCATCATAGCTCACAGCAACATCAAACACTTGGGCTCAAGCAATTCTCTTGCTTCAGACTCCCAAGTAGCCGGGACTACAGGTGCCTGCCACCAGCTAATTTTTCTGTTTTTAGTAAGAGTCGAGGCCTTGACTTGCTTGAACTCTTGAGCTCAAGCAATCCACCCACCTTGACCTCCCTGAGTTCTAGGATTACAGACATGAGCCACCACACCTGCTCAATTCCAAAACATTTTCATCATCCAAAAAAGAAAGTTCGTACATATTGTCAGTCACTCCCAATTTCCCTCTCTCACATCTTCCCTTCTCCAATGCCTAGAAATCACTAATTTTGGACATTTCATAGAATAGAATCATACCATTTACGGTCTTTTGTGTCTGGCTTTTTGTTAAAGTATGTTTTCAAGTGTCATTCATATTTTAACATATATCAGTGCTTCGTTCTCTTTATGGTCAAATAATGCCATCGTATGGATAGACCACCTTTTGTTTATTTATTCATCTGTTAATGGACATTTGGGTTGTTTCTACTTTGGGGCTATTAAGAATAATGCTGCTATGAATATTCATGTGTTTATATGTGTGTGTGTGTGTGTTTTCATTTCTCCTGGGTGTATAAATATCCTTAGGAGTGGAACTGCTGGTTAATATGGCAACACTGTGTTCATAATCATTTTAACTTCCTCCTAAATCAAAGATATACACACACAGTTTCAGATTTGCCTGAAAGCCTGGGATGGAATAGAGATCAGGCAAACCTTAGGCATTCTGTACTTGGCATTCATAAAAAGTCTTAGAATCATAGGGGTTTAGAAATTGAGGGAATTTTAGAGATCTTCTCATATGACCTCACTAGTTTATGAATCAAGAATCCAAGACCCCAAGTAAGCAATGTTCCTAGGTCACTGCATCAGTTAGGCAGATGTTCAGCTGCTAGCAACAATGGTGACCGGTTATTTTTTCACTTTCACTTTAAAAAAGAAGTCTAGAGACACACAGTCCAGGCAGTGTAGCTCCACAATATACTTACAGACTCAGACTCTTTTCTTTCTACTCTTCTAGTCAATGCCAGTAGCTACCACCTCAAGTTCTCAAGCCGTAGACTGTAGCAGCTCTGGCCAAAGTACTTGGTTCCAGGCAAGAAAGATGGGGAATAGGTCGGGTAAAAAGGCATCTTCCAGCTGAGTCAGCCACCTCCAGTGATCTGTGCCAGGTTCCCACACACGCACACACACACTAACCTGGACTTTCCCTTCCATGGCCACTCTTCCACAAGTGAGAAAAGTAAGGTCTCTTCTACCTGGGTAGCTGGGTAGGATATCCCCTCAACATTTTATAAGTTCTGTTAGAGAATGGACAATGGATAGGTAACCAGAAGTTTCTTCCATAATTAGAAAGTGGGAATGGACAATGGATAGGTAACCAGAAATTTCTTCCATAATTAGAAAGTGGTTAAGAAGTGACATCAGTCTGGGCTCTTAGCTCCTCTTCCAGTGTTCTCTATAAACATAAGTTTGCAAAATGTTTCATGCTAAGAAGGACCCCTCATTTTCTAAAATAGCTGAAGGCTAAGTGAAAGATTTCTTGCTTCAAATTTCTGGATCTAAACATTTCTTCCTTACCTTCAGGCCTTTCTAACTTTCAGTTGACTGATGACATATCCATGACTTCTAGGGAAATTTCTTTCAGTGACGTATAATGAAATATTCACATTAGATTATACTGATCATGGACATTTATTGGCTAAAGCAGTGGGATTTCTTTTCATGAATATATTTTCCGTGGGTTGCATGCTGGTCAATGACGAGAAAAAAACCAAGACTACTTTGTGAATTGAGTGGGAAGAGAGGGTAGCAGGGTGCACAAGGGGTATTAAGCAGCCATGGGCTTGGTATGATCTTTCAGAGGACTTCCCACACACACATACCCTGAAGAAACTGATAGATGACAGGACAAATGCAATTCAAAGGAATGGAGGGCAAGCCTGTGCCAGGGAGTAGATTAGACACCCACATCCAGAAGTGGCTGAGAATCAGCTGCAATCAGGAGCCTTCAAGGGTGAAGACAGGAAGATACAAGCATTCAGCAAGTCAGATCAATCAAAAATAAAGCTCTGATGAGCAAACTATGCCTCAGTGACCCTGCATCTAGAGAAGCAAATTTACATCTCTGCTTTCATTTAGATCTCTAGGTAGATAGGCATGGTTTTAGGATCTTGGTTTGCAGGAAAAGGTAAAAGAAACCTCCGTTAGCAAGTGTCTACTATGCACTAGGCACATTGCTGTAGTGTATAGTGTTGGGTGGAGAGAGATCTCGACCATGTGCTTTATGAACTTTGGGACTTTTAACAAGTTATTTCCCTCTCTAAATCCCTCTATAAAATAGAGTTCTTAATATCTGGTTATACAGAGGATTAAATGGCATTAAGCTATACTGTGAGAAGAAAGTATTAATAGTCAGTATTTGTTAAACATGTGATGTTTGTTACGTGTTTATCTCCCTTAATCCTCCAAGAATGCCGTATAGTTTGAGTGTTTTTAGTTGTGTCTGAAATCAATTCAAAGCTTGCTTTCAAAGGGGGTAAGGTAGGAAATTATTGGCTCATATAATCGAAAAGTCCATGGGCAGGTTGATTATTCAGTTTCTTTCATAGCTACATCTGGAGACTCTAATTAGGTCATCAAAATCACATTTTTTGTGATTACTCTCTTGACTTTGCATTCTTCTGTTCTGTTTTTATATCTTGCCAAGATCTTCCCACATGGTGGCAACTTTAGGCTCATACCACCCTATTACTAGAGAACCTGAGAAAAGAGGGACCCATATCTGTGTGTGGTGGTGAACACCTGCAGTTCCAGCTACTCAGAAGGCCAAGGCAAAAAGATAGCCTGAGCCCAGGAATTCAAGACTTCAGTGAGCTGTGATCATGCCAGCCTAAGCAATAGAGTGAGACACTCTGAGGGGAAGGGAAGGAACTGAAATTGGCCAGACCTGTGTCATCAGTCTCCCTGGTCAGGGAAAAAGGGGTAGTGAATGACTAACCTCCTGGATCATGTATTCTCCCGTGAGGCAGACAAGAAAGGACCAAGTGATCAGTCTCTTTATTTAGAGAATTAACTGTTTCTGAAAGAACTCAAGCTTAGATTAAGGAATTCCTCCCAGAATCATTCAGCTCTAAGTGGAGAACCTTAGAAGTCCAGGTTTTCTGTATTTTTTTAAATTATATCTGACAGTTTACTAATGATCAATTCATGTTTTGCTCAGTCATTTTTTTTCTCTGTGCTTTGGGGTTTCTACTTCAAGTTTATTGATCTTTCCTGCAGTGCCTAATCTGCTGTTAACCTACTATGGGTATTTTGCACTCAGATAGTACATTTGTAATCCTTAGAAGTTCTAATGTAGTCTTTAAAATTGTTTCCATTTCTCAACTCTTCATATTTTTCTCTACCTTCTTAAATGTAGAAAGCATATTTATACTAGTTGCTTTATGGTCTTTACCCCTAATTTCATCATTTCTGGCTTCTCTAGGCCTCTTTCTATTGACTGATTTTCCCCCTAGTTATGGGCTATATTTTCTTGCCTGCTTTGCCTCTTTCAGTTGGATGATATATGTTGTGAATTTTATGTTGTTGAGTGCTGAGTTATGTTGTAGTCCTCTAAACCTTGTTCAACATTGTTCTTGCCTGCAATTACATAACATGGATTCAGTTGGGTCCTTTTGAACTTGCTTTTAAGCTTTACTAGGACAGGTCCAAAGCAAATTTTGTACTAGGGATAATTTAACTCCACTACTAAGCCAATGCTCCATGCATGAGATGTTTCCATTCGAGCCAATAGGAACACAGACTAGTCTGATTCCTGTGTGAGCCCCAGGAATTGTTTGGTCTACTGCTTTCCAACTCTTCTTTCCCTATTCTCATGTAGTTTCTTACTTGCATGTGCACGTCAATTCTCAGCTGAAGACCAAGAGGACCTTTCTGCTGACCTCCAGACCTCTCTCTGTGAAGTTCCTTCCACCTCTGGATTCTGCTCTACGACTCTAGCTTATTTGCATTCTCTGAATTCTATTCTGAGCTCTCTGAATTCTGGTTTTTGTCTTTAACTCAATGAGATCACAAAGCTCTGTCTGGGTTCCCACTCTCTGCACTTCAACACAGAAAATTGCTCCAGATAGTAAGTTGAGGAAATCATATGGTGACTTCATTGGTGTCCCTTTTCTGAGGAGTCACTGTTGTTCACTGGCTGTGTCGAATGTCCTGAGAAACATGGTTGTATTTATTTTGCCCAGTTTTAAAGTTGTTTCAATTGGGAGGGTAAATCTAACTCCTGTTGCTTCATCTTGGATGAAAGCAGAAGTCTTCTCTTCATTTCCTTTTGATTAAAATGTCTTTCTTTCTTTCCATCTACTAATTCTCTTATGCAAGTATCTCTTCTGTTTATTTGCCCTTGTGCATCTTTTAGTTTAGACTTCATTTATAACTTTCCTTGTTTCTACTCTTCTGTGAGTTTTTTCCACCTTTGTTGTTACAGAGTTTTCTTTTCTCCAGGAACCTAATTTCAGAATTTTATAATTTTAATTTTTATTTGTTCTTTTCATATGTTATTCTTTCTTTGATTATCTTATTTTTATTTTTTAGCTATTTCAAAATTTTAGGTTACCATTTTCATCAGTTTGAATATGTTGTCTTTCTGGCATATTTTCATCATCTGGAAAGACATTATTTTGCTCCTGATTCTTCTTGCATTTATTTATTTATTTATTTATTTATTTCTGAGGCAGAGTCTCACTTTGTTGCTCTCAGTAAAGTGCGGTGGCATCATAGCTCACAGCAACCTCAAACTCTTGGGCTCAAGCCATTCTCTTGCCTCAGCCTTCTGAGTAGCTGGGACTACAGATGCCTGCCACAATGCCCAGCTATTTTTAGAGGTGGGGTCTCACTCTGGGTCAGGCTGGTCTTGAACCTATCAGCTCAGGCAATCCACCCACCTCCACCTTGCCTGGCCCTCTTCTAGCTTGCGTTAATAATGTCATATGGGATTTGATAACAATCTTCCTCTTTTGCTTTTTTTTTTCTTTTTGAGAGAGGGTCTCATTATTGTTGCCCAGGCTGGAGTGCAGTATTGTTGTCACAGCTCACTGAAGCCTCTTCTGGGCTCAAATGATCCTCCCACTACAGCCACCCTAGTAGATAAGACTATAGGCACCCACCACTATGTCTGGCTAATTTTGCTTATTTTTGTAGAGATGGAGCCTCACTTTATTGCCCAGGCTGGTCTCAAACTCCTATCCTCAAGCAATCATTTTACCTCGGTCTCCCAAATTGCTGGGATTACAAGAACAAGCCACTGCACAGGACTCCTCATTTTTAAGTGAAATGAATTTTCCTGTAATTCATGGAGGAAGATAAAGGCCTCCATGGTTTAATAGTTGCATGGCTCTATAGGTCCCCCTTCTGTTGTTTTCAGAAAGTGATTTTTTTAAATGACCTACTGAGACATCTACTTCACTATTCCCTACCTTATTTTTACCTACATCTTCTCTTTCCTTCACTGCTATTAATCTTATCTTAGTACGGAATCTGTCTCCAGCAGTTCTTTCTCATTCTTAGGCTTGTTCTGAAAGGGAATTTTGATTTTTTTTTAGCTTGAGAATTCACAGGGCTCATTTTTTTATCAGCTCGGAGGGAGGGGGAAGGCGAGGGGAGAATGGTTGAGGGAGATTCAACCCCGTGGCCCCATCATAACAATCTTCTGCCTATCCCAGAATCAGGTCATTTCTCAAGTCTCATGGCTCCTACTGTTCAAGTTTCTATTTTATTCTCCATTTACTTCAACAGATATTTGCTGGGTATCTGCTATGTGCATGGCACTGTGCTAACCATACAAACACAGATAAACATGCTCTGACTTCCAAGGAGTTTCCAAGCTGGGGCGAGGGGAATAAATAAGCATAAGTAGGTATAATCAGGCTGCAGTAAATGCTGCAGAGATGCTATGGAAACACAGAGAAGACATCAACTCACATTGGCTGGAAATCAGATTAATTTTCATAGGGGAAGCAACACTTACATCCCCTCAGATTGGAAGGTCTAATGGAATTCACATAGTAACAAGAATCTGGTTCTTGGAGGAGGAAGGACTAACTCAAACAATGGCTCTTGAAACATGCAAGAGATGTTATTAAAGAAAATGAAGCTAGATAATTAGGGCTGTCGTCACCATCATTAGCCTGACCTCCTTTTTCTTTTGTTTGTTTCCTTCTTCCCCTAGCAATTCTGACAGGTCTCTGGGAAGAAGTGAGTATGGCTATTGCTGGGTGTAGACTTGATCTCTTCCTCTCATGGGGGTCACACGAGATTATAGCTTTCCATCTTCTGCTGAAAAGGGAGCTGCAGGAAGCCTTCCTGCATTCTTGCCCTGTACGTCTGCCATCCCCCCTACCCCACTCGCAGGCTGGTATCTGACACAATCACACCCCTTTATTCGGATATTATCATGAAAAGCCAAATGGTTGACTTGTGTGCTAGTGAAGGAAGAGAGCTGGCTACCGTCTGCAGAGCTTCACCCACCGCAGTCTCTGTGGGTAGAGCTTTATTATAGAGCCCAGATGTGTGTGTCTTATTTCCATTCATTAAAATGGGGGGGGGTTGGTAAGTGTGAAATCCTATATTCAATTATTCAAGGATTGAATTGGAAATTTTAAGAACACACTGAAGCTGTGGTTATCTTCAAAATTTGCAATATTTCCTACATCCCTATGGCCTCTTACAGAGGCAGAGGCTCAGAAGTAACCCTGAGACCAGGAGGTGGGAGCTAAAGGAGGCCTTCCTCCAGATCAGCCCTACTACTGGCCTCCCAGAGTGGGGCTCTGCTAAGAGTAAACATGGCCTGAAAGTGGTGACTTACAGGAGGAGGGGGAGGAGGAGAAAAAGGACGATGACTCAGAGTCCAGAGGAGAAGAGACTGGCAGGTTCCCAGTGGCCCCTCTGCTCTGCCCTCTGGGCATCCTCTCTCCCCACACCAGCCTCCTTAGCTCACACCCAGGCCTGGAAGCAACTCACTGTGGGATCACCACTGCTTCTGGAATCTAGGGGTTCACTGGCATCCCCTAAATTCCTCACCCTGTGAGGAAAAGCTCTCTGCAAGATAGTCCCATAAAATAAAGTTAGAAATGCTCTTGAAGAAATTAGACATTCTAAATCCTGGAAAGGACTTCTGACCCATAAGATTTTTGTCCTAACTCAACTATCCCTCAGCCAGATTGGTGGAGCTGGCCCAGCTCATGGGAATCCCCTCCTGCTTCCTCTTCCTTCCTTACATCAACACTCTGTATACCAAGAGTCAAGCAGATTCCGTCGTTAGACTACAGGGGACCAGGGATGGAGCCCTTGCCCACTCTGGGCACAGGCTTCCTCCTTTCTCTCACTCCCCCTCACATCCTGGCATGGCCCAAGTTTGGACTTCTGGTCTTGGACTCCCAAGGGGTTCTGTTTGCAACCTTGGGTTGCCCCTAGGCCATACGGATGAAAGCACTTGGCCACTTGGACATTCAGTCTGTCTTTGAGGTGTTAAGTAATCTTGAATAGGTCCCTAACTGCCTGTATCCCGGTCTCTATGGCCCTAGCCTATATTCCTCACCTGCCTCAGCCCCTCTTCTCTGATTCTGTCCAGGCTTCCTCAGGCAAAGTTTGTGGCTTGTGATAGCTCCAGCCTCCAGTGAGGACCCTTTACCTTTCCAATCGCACAAGCCAGGGGCTGGGCCCGATTATGCTGGAGGCTGTGGAGGTGCCTGGCAGCATGGCCATAGCCACATTCCTTTAGCATCCCAGTTTTCTTCCTTCATTTTAAAATGACTCACTAAGTCACCCGCTCCTCTTAGCTTTATGCTCATATGCCCAGTAGTAAACAAAAGAGCTTTTTTGTTAAAGCTTCTGTCTGATTCTTGGAACATACAGCAGCTCTACCCTGGGCCCAAATAATAGGCAGGTGACACTCTGCTCACAAGCCGTGTGACTTGAACAAGTTATTTAACCTCTCTGGGCTTTAGTTCTTTCATCTGTGAAATAGGAATGATCATTGTGCCCACCTCATAAAGTTAAACCCAAATGAGCACCTAGAACAGTGCCTGGTACATAGCAATGCTCAATATCCCTACGGGCTGTGCTATCTTCATTGTTGGTGATGTTCAAGGCACTATAAAGGACCCTCCCCTCTTCCACGGGCTGGCCCCTACAGGCAAGCATCCTGCCCATCTCCCCTCAGGAACTGTGGCTGGTGTCCAGGTCAGAGAGCAGAAAATGGGGGTGTCACGTGGTCACCAAGTGGTTAGGGCTTATGAGTCACACTCTGGGGACTCCCCAAGTATTAGGTCAAGTCATAGGAAATTGCTGGGACTTCTGGAGAAAACCATAGGTTTCTCCTAGAGTGAGCCCTGTTCAGCAGAGCAGACTGGAAAAATAGCAATTTCTTGGGTCTCCTAGCTCTTCTTTACCCCTGGTTCTCCTGACTCATAGGGCAGAGCTTCTGAGTCTAGGCCTGGCTCCTTTACCTCTCAACTGCCTACTCATCATCTGGGGATCTTGTTATGATGCAGATTCTGACTCAGCTAGTCTAGGGTGAGGCCCGAGATGCTACATGTCTACCAGGCTCCCAGTGGATGCCGCTGTTGCCTGGACCATCCAGAAAAGGGGAGAGCTCTAGAATCTTAGCAGAGCTTTGACTCCCTAAGAAATCCCAGAACTAATCCTTTCCCTTACAACACTGTTATAGGAAAAACAGAATGAAACAAAGCTGCAGCAGAGCTGTAACATCTGGTCAAATACCCTGATCCCAACTATCTGGGGAGTTTCATAAATTAGACTCCTTGCTACAAGCCATTAAGCCCATTATTTCCTTTCTTCACTGAACAGTCATTGAACAAATATTTACTGACAGACATGTGACAGACATTGTGATACAAAGAATAGTCCCAATCTATTGTACTGCAGCAGAGTCATGATCAGAAATGAAAACTTGACACTGTTATTTCTCAAATTCCCCTGCTATAACCCAAGTGCCCTAATGCAGCATTCACTACCCTTTGGAATTAGACTTATACCCTGTTGACAGCTCACCCTGCCTCCAGCCCTACCTTTTTAGAACCCTTTCTCTGCTCTTCAGCCCTGAGGACAAAACTTGGGCTCCTGCTCTCTTCCAAGCCGGTCCTGGTCACTTCACTGAGCACTCATCCTCTTCAAGGGGGAGCTCCTCATGACGCCTTTCGGGGCTCTTCTTAGAACCTCAGTGGATTTCCCACGCTCCCCTTGTTTCTGATCATTTAACATGGAAATTCTGTCAGTTTCTTTCTCTACTAAACTTTTAAGTTTCCCAAGTGTAAAGAAATGTCTCGGGCATTTCTCCATCAACAAATTTTTGCTGAACTGCATTTTGGTCTAGTACAATGCTCCTGATAGGAGCCCTTGGCTCAGGTTTTCCCATCTGAGATGCCGCTGGTAATCTGCTTCTGAGGCATTAGCTTTGACTCCAGCAGCTGGCAAAGGGCTGGGTCAAAGACTGCGAGGGAATGAAAAACGTTCCAGGACGAATGTGCGTCATCTGTGGTATGTAACATTGTACAGCTCAGCTGTCAGGACAGAATCAATAACAACCCTACCAGGACCGGGTGAGGAGAATACCAAGGAGGCAAGTAAAGAAGGGCTGGGCCATGTTACCCTTAGAAATGGAGTATACCAGGAATTTTTGGTTTGCTCCCACACTGAAATTCTCTCAACTTTGGATACATGAGGTGAAAAGGGAATCCAAACTCTTTGCAACTTCTGAAACAAGTTCTGTCTTGCTTCACCTAATGTTTGGAATGGCTCGATCTTTCCTAATGTGGCAGCTGTTGAAATCATTTCACTTTTATGTCACTGAATGGCTCAAAGCCCATTCTTTCTTTTTATAAGAGAAAGGTTTGGGAAAATATTTCATTTTCTTATACTTTGAAAGTCACAACCCTTATTCACAAACCATGCACACATACAACCAAGAACACTACAAAAGAAAGACATGTTTCTATGTTATAAAATAGAATCGCTAAAAATGTAACATAATGAAGATTTGAAGTCATCAGCTTTGCTGTAAGTTGTCATGAAACCAAATCTGTAGATCATGATTAGGAAGCAGTATACATACTCCTTTTTATGTTATGGTGTTGGGGGCTGGGAGAAACTATTAAACCAACTTTTGATGTTTGGTGTTGCATTACTTTTGTAATTCAAATGCCTAAAATGAGGGGTGATCTTTCAAAAGCTGAAGCTCACAAGGGACACAGCAAACATTATGCAATGCAGAGGGAAAGTGGCCTAAAGAAGGAATTGTATACAATGTCATAATCCCCACAGGGCCTAAACACTGTCAGCATATAAGAAGATTGGCTGGCCTTTTCTCCTTTCCTCTGTGTGTCATCGACCAAAATCTAGTGTCTAAATTGAGGTACATAGCCAGAATGTTTTGGTAAACTCCAAATCAGATTGGAATAAGAGCCAGAATCAAGGTCAAGCTGTTGTTAGGCAGGCTGTGAAAAGGACAGTAACACATGTTGTCCAGAAGTTAGCTGGAGTCTTCAGGTCCCATGAACTATGAAAGAATCTTTTCTAAGAAATGCAGTAGAGGGCTGAGCTTCCCAGAGGGCTTTCCAGCTCAACTCCAGCCTCAGAAGTTGTGTTAGTACCACCAGCCAATTTGGCAACTCTGGAGATGCTGAGGTGTCTGTGAAGCTCTTAAAATTTGATATAGATCCTATTCGATGTGTGTATATGTAGGCATGAAGATGTGTACTTTAATTTTCTTCTCTCCTTATACTCACTTTTAAATTTACCCATCTTTTTGTCATTTCCAGTGTTCTCCATTCTTTTCTATAGATCTGATTTTCACTTTTTTTCGAGACAGAGTTTTGCTCTGTATCCTGGACTAGAGTGCAATGGCATCATTACAGCTCATTGCAATCTCAGACTCCTGGGCTTAAGCCATCCTCCTGCCTTAGCCTTTAAGTAGCTGAGACTACAGGTATAAACCACAACACCCAGCTAATTTTTGTCTTTGTAGAGATGAGGTCTTGCTATATTACCCCGACTGCTCTTGAACTCCTGGCCTCAAGCTATTCTCTTGCCTTGGCCTCCTAAAGTGCTAGGATTATAGACATGAGCCACTACATCTAGCCTATTTTTTTTTTTTTTTGAGACAGGGCCTCAAGCTGTTGCCCTGGGTAGAGTGCCAAAGCATCACAGCTTACAGCAACCTCCAACTCCTGGTCTCAAGTGATTCTCCTGCCTCAGTCTCCCAAGTAGCTGGGACTACGGGCACCCGCCACAATGCCCAGCCATTTTTTGGTTGCAGCCATCATTGTTTGGCGGGTCTGGACTGGATTCGAACCCACTAGCTGAAGTGTATGTGGCTGGTGCCTTAGCCGCTTGAGCCACAGGTGCCGAGCCAATCTAGCCTATTTTTAATTGAGTTATAATTCACGTACATACTGTAATATCCATTATTTTACTATTTATATCCTCATTGTGTCGACATTTCACTTTAAATCCTTCTGATAATTACGTTTTTTATCTCTGTCATTTCTGGCTATCTTTCTATTAACTTGATTGTTCTCCTAATTATGGGTCAGATTTTTTTTCTTTTTTGAAACAGAGTCTCAAGCTGTCACCCTGAGTAGAGTGCCCTGGCATCACAGCTCACAGCAACCTCAGACTCTTGGGCTTATGTGATTCTCTTGCCTCCGCCTCCCAGGTAGCTGGGACTACAGGCACCTGCCACAATGCCTGGCGATTTTTTTTGTTGCAGTTGTCATTGTTGTTTTAGCAGGCCCGGGGCCGGGTTCAAACCTGCCAGCTCTGGTGTATGTAGCTGGTGCCGTACCCACTGAGCTACAGGCACCGCCCTATAGGTCAGATTTTTCTACTACTTTGCATGTCTAGTTATTGAATGTTGGACATTTTTATTTCATTGTTGAACATCTGAATTTCATTGTCTTCTTTTATGGAGTCTGGGACTTAGTTCTTACGGGTGGTTAATTTACTACCTGCACAATTTTGTCAGTATGATTTTTCTGCGGCTTGTTTTAATGTCAGTATGGATCTGTTAGTATGGATCCACAGTGGCCTTTATACCAGTTCCATTTTAGTTATACTCCTAAGGTATGACCTTCCTGAAGTTTCTACCAAATGCCCTGTGTGTTGATTGAGATAATTCCATTTATCTACTTAGCATTCAAATGGCTCCAGTATTGTGTAAGCTAGAATTACTCAGTAATTGCTCTTTTCCCTGGTGGTTGTTCTGGGCACAGCCTTGTGGAATCTCACCTGCACACCACAACCTAGCATTCAGCCAAAATCTTCAAGGGTATGATGCATATTTATGGAGTTATTTACTTCTTCTGTGTCACTGAAAATTCAACCCCCCCTCAGCCTTCAAACATCTGCCTCTGTCTTCTCAGCTGCTGTGCTCTGCTTGGATTCCTTTTCCCTACACTAGAGTGTAGAAAGCCTCTTAGGCAAAAAACAACAATGATCGTAGAGCTCAGTTTGTTGCTCCTCTTTTGGAGATTACAGTCATTGGGTGTCTATTTTCCATGGACTGAGAACAGTTGTTTCATACATCGTATTTTGTCTAGTTGTTTATGGCAGAAAGGTTGCTCTAGTATCAATTACTTCTTATAAACCCTTCTTAATAAGGCATTTGGGGGGCTTATTATATGGTAACAAGTAAATAGCACACTAGTTCTAAAAAGCTTATCCATGCTTTTGAGAAATAGTTTGAAAAATAGATGTGATGTCAGAAACTATTGTAGAAGCTCTATCTGTCATTTCTGGGTGTCCATTTGGTACCATGAGGGGAGCCAATCTAAACAAAGGGCTGATGCGCCGAGAATGACAGAGTAGGCAGAAAATAGCATCCGTATGATGATGTAGTAGCCAACCCTGAAACCACCCAAGGTCTGAAGTAAAAGAGCTCCATGTTTGTTTTCAGCGACCCTTTACAAGCTTTTGTTGATGTAGGTTGTAACTATCAATATTTATCATATTATTAGTTGAAACAAATTTTAAATATATATTCATTAAATCACTAAAAATAAAACTATTGCACATAAATATATTTTTGTGAAAAAAATTTATCTTCTAAAACAAAACAAAAAAAAAATTCAGTGACAGTGGCCTTATTTCACCTTTTGGCAAATCTTTTTAATGCCTGGTTTAATACAAGACAGCTGTATAATCATGTCTGCTATTGTGTTCTATATGATATACTGTGTTGTTTTGGATGAAATATATTAAAAAGAATTTGGCCTCAATCAGATATATGGGGAAAGGAGCAGTATTTTTATGTCTTTTCAGGTAAGCATGGACACTCTTTGATATTACACTAAGAATGTAACAAGTGGTAATTTCTTTTCTTTTTTTTTCTTTTTGCAGTTTTTGGCTGGGGCTGGGTTTGAACCCGCCACCTCCAGCATATGGGGCTGGCGTCCTACTCCTTTGAGCCACAGGAGCCACCCACAAGTGGTAATTTCTTAAAGGTCATTTGCAATGTGGAGTCTGAAATTATTAATATCTCCCAAAATGATACTCTATGCCAGTGATTGGCAAATTTTTGCTGTTAAGAGCCAGACAGCAAACTGTTTCTACTCTGTGGGCCATATAGCCAAACCACAAAAAAATAATTTTATATATTCATTATCTACAGCCATAGACAATAAATATATAAATAAATGGGTGTGGCTATGTTTCTTTACTTTTCTTTCTTTCTTTTTTTTTTTGAGACAGAGTCTTACTTTGTCACCCTCAGTAGAGTGCTATGGCATCATAGCTCACAGCAACCACCAACTCTTTGGGCTCAAGTGATTCTCTTGTCTCAGGCTCCCTAGTAGCTAACACTATAGGCACCTGCCACAACGCCCGGCTATTTTTTTTTTAGAGACAGGGTCTAACTCTTGCTCAGGTTGGTTTTGAACCTATGAGCTCAGGGCAATCCACCTGCCTCGGCTTCCCAGAGTGCTAAGATTATAGGCATGAGCCACCACGTCTGGCCTGTTTCTATAAAACTTTATTTATAAAATCTTTTTTATAAAGTAAATGCTGATCTTTGCTTTATTAAAGTCTTTTTGTCTATCTTGCACATGGAATGGATGATTTTGACTATGCAGATGGCTTGAAAGAGTTTTAAGGCCCGCCCCCCACTATCAGAGGTCACTGGATCACACTTTGACAACTACTGCTCTAATGTTTTTGTTATATGAGGTAATAAGTACCTTATTAAAGTCATTTTCAGTTGGGTCTTCTGTTACTTGCAGCCCAAAGCACCCTAGCTAATAAACTTCTGGATATTTTCATAAGTCAGAAATCTACTTACTGGTTTCTCTCTTGTTCATATTTCTTAAACAGCAATGCCGATACATTCACCCCCACCAGTTTGACATGCCAGGAGTAGAGTAGAAACAGCAAGATGCATGTCCAGGCTGAGAGATCCAGAGACAGCCCCATGGAGATTCACTGGGTCCCAAGACATTATGGCAGAGATTTGGAGAGCTGTCCATGTTTTCACTTGGAAGGACTCAGAGGTAACTGAGAGAAGCCCAGGAAAACCAAAGAGGCCTCTTTATCTAGACAGTGGGATAAGGCAGAATATGTGAGCATGAACTTTATAATGGAAGGCACTAGGGGAATGTGGGGATCTCCGCAAGTGACAGCCTGGATTGATGACAGTGAAGGGAAGATGCAACCTCCCTCCATCTACAGTTGCCCTGCCATCACATACACCTTTTCTAACTTAGAATCAACCTCAGATTGATTGAGAAGTTGACCAAGGGTCTCTTACATAGACTAAGTTGAAGTTGTTTCTGCCAAAGAGAATGGGGACTCTTGAAATGGATATTAAGGTCAATTTTAGGAAAGCCTTAACATTCTTCATACATCTGTGTTTGTGTAATAAAAATTCATATTCTCCAAGAATGAACATCTAATTTAAAACCTTAGCCAATGTGGTGAAAAATGATATCTCATCATCATTTTATTTATATTTCTTAATTATCAGTGAGAATGAACATCACTCAAATATTATTAGTTGTCATTAATTTTAAAACCATGACAGCTCTATAAAGCCAATACAATTAACATTTACAATCTAGGATACAGTACTCCAGAATCTGCAGACAAACCCATTTGCACAGAAATGGGTGCTGTAGATTTACAGTTTGTCAAGTATTAGACAGAACTCTTAAGAGACACATTTCTCCAATTCAAATTGACTTTCTACCCTTCCTGTATATTTATGCTGCTTATCAGGAAGTTATACTCCATATTTATATGTATCCCTGCCTGCCCAAGTCTCCTGCTCACAATATTGACTGGTTTCTGGAAAAAAGGCAAAGGCATTACATACTGTGTGATTCCAGATCCTGTTTTTCACCCCTCCTCACCACCTCCTGCTATACAGGTCAGCACTGGGCTGGACACTGTAATGATTGTGGGGCAGGAGGGAGGGAAAGGCAGGGCAAGGCTCAGTCATGAATGTCCAAGGCAGAGGACATTCTTGGGAAGATTGCCCTTCCAATTGGATCACGGAATGCTCCTTTAGCTAACCTGCTGCTGGGAGCTGGACTGAGGGACACAAGCTGCCAAGGCTCCGGGGTCTTCTCCCCACTTCTCTCATCTTACATGAGCTGCAGCCCTAAGGCCTGGCCAGAGGCAGACAGGAAGAAGCTGAGCTCAATGTTAGGCTTCAAGGCTGCCAAGGGACTTGTAGGGCCTGGCCCTGGGAGCAGGGGGCAGTTATGTGCCTTGGGTCCTGTCAGCCTCTGAGCACAGAAAGGCTGTGCCAGGGTCAAGAAGTGTGCTGCCAGCAGCCATTCATCCACACTTCAAGCATTCCTTTCACCCTGCATCCCCCAGAAGCCGCTTGCTGCCTGCCCTGCCCTCCAGAGCAGCTGTAGGTGGAGAGCAGTCCGGCCCAGCATAGCTGCAGTGTCATAAGAGCCGTGGCAGAGGACCCTGGCAGTGCCACACTGTGCCAGCGAAAGGAAGAAGAAGAGGGGGAACAGCCTCAGTGACCTGAGTCCTTCCCACCCCAGAGTTCCCCATCCCGGGGGTCTCAGGGTATCTGGGCCAGCCCAGGGCCTTCTGGCCTCACACAGGGGCACGGTGTCCTCATCTTCAAGATGAAGGCAAACCTTAGACAGGAAAGCATCCCCCTCCCTCGGTGGTGCTGACCGATCTGAACCTCTGCTGATGTCGGCTGCCTGCTGAGGCCCCACTTTGTGTACTCTACTCTGAATCAACAGTGATCATGTGATTTTTATTTGTGCTCCACAGAGTAAAGGAAGAGTCTTCTGGAAGGTTCTGCCTTGGACATTCATAACTGCCCTTCCCCCTGCTGCCCCCAAATCACTGCAGTGTCCAGCCCAGTGTTGAACAATTGTAGTGTTTTGCCTCATTACAAATAAATAGACCATACTCTGGTTTCTCTTCAGATCGTATAAATCTTTCACTTTTACAAGTAAATAGACCTTAAGTAGTCAAAAAAATTGAGAGAGAGAATGCCTGTCTTGTCATGTGAATTACATGCATGTGGCCAGATGTGTCTGGTTTGGCTATTGCCTCAAGGCTACCAGAGCTGGCACACACAGAAGATCATTGTCCATTTTTGTGGTGTCATCTCTAGACAGCACACACTTCCACTTCCAGTCACAGGACAGGTCATCAAAGTGGTCTTTTGGATGAGAAAAACAACTAAGCATTGAAAATGTGAGAATATGTGAGAATAAGAACACAAAAGATAAAATAAAACTTGCCAGTCTGCTTTATGAAATGCATTTTTCTTGGTTGGGTTGAAAAGCAGCATTTTTACCACATTCCGTTCTGTCTGGACTGTTCTAGCTTTATGATGAGGAAGTCAGTGGAAGAGTAACTGTCCCACTTATTCTAGTTTGGGCTCTAGGCCAATTATGAGAACTGTTTCATGTTTCAGGCCTAGAATAGTCATTAGCTCTTTTTGAAAACTTCAAAAGGATTAATTGAAAAAGAAAACTTTAAATCTACAGGTTGAAAACATAGCACCATCAGCTCTAGCTTACCCTTCCTCTAACATCAACAGTTTTTAACATTTTGCTCATTTTGCCACATTTGCACGTTTACTTTTTGTATTGCATTATTTGAAAGTAGACTGCAGGCACCTAACCCTAAATGTTTCAGCACACACCTCGTAAGGACAAAGATGTTTTCTTATATAACTATGATGCCATCACCACACCCAAGAAATGTGTCATGGGAATTCAATAGCATCATCAGCTGCCAGCTCTGGTGCCCTGGGACTATGTCAGCTCTGCCCTGCTGTCTGGGCACTAATCTCTGTCCAGAATGAAAAGCCTGAGTTGGTGGTGCACAGACATGTCCCGTGATACGCCAGGTACCTTTGCCCACCACCTCAGACCCCTCGGTGCTAATGCCTCCCACACTCCTGTAACTAAGCCCACCATTCCCAGTCGCTGCAGGTCACTGGCACCTCTAGATTAGTGCCTGTCACCTTGACCCTCAGCCATCTGGCAGCTGACCACTAATATTTGGAATGGCAAGTGGAGGTGTTAACCCTATGTAATGGGGCCCAAAGGGACATTTCCAACTTGTTCCTTGCATATAACATTACCAAGAAAAATGGTTTTGAGCAGCATCCTTGATCTTGCATTTCATTAATATTTATGTCAGAAGAGAGCTGCTCATAAAAGCAAAGTGCATTTCAGCTTGTCAGAATAGGTAAAGGAAATGCTCTGGATGGATGGAAATCAAATTGCCAAAGGCAATGAGGGAGCTGACTGCGACAGCACTTGTCCCCTTAGTCAGTCTAGTCAGTGTCTCAGCCCAAACCTATCTCTTGCAACAGGGCAGAGAGAGGAAATTCTTTAAGTGCCAGTGGCCATCACAAGACAGAACCCAGCAAGCAAAGATGCCATACCAGGATGCCAGCCCTGGTCTCTGTTCTGGACACTCAGGGGAGCCCTTTGCCTGTAGTGGGGGCAGGGAGTTGGAGAGATGCTGGCATTTCTCTAAGGTCACAGGCTCATATGAATAAGGAGTACTCACTACTTGCTGCAAGAACAAAAAGGCTGAGAGAAAAGGAAAAGGCAGGGGAGTGAATAAAAATAGCAACCAGCTCAATGTGCTGACAGGCGAGATTCTCAATGAATCGGGTTTTCAGTGAGTAGAAATATCTCATTTGAAATAGAATCCCACGGACGGACGAGCTTCTGGGCTCTCTGTTTTCGCCACGTTAACACCCTGACAAAGGGCTGCACTATTGGTGATGCAGGAACTGGGAGATGTTGGCTGCATCCGGCGCCCTCCCTGATTATGCAGACAGTCCTGGAGGCTGGGTGGTGGTTACCTAGGAAACAGCTCGTGTGAAACTTGAGAAAATGTGCTGTCAGGCAGCAGAGGATGCAATTGCTGATTTTTTTTGCTGGTATTGTGTGTTGCCGGGCCATTTTATTAACCCCTTGGAACCAGTTTCCTCACATGTAAGGAGGAGATAATATCCCCCGCGCGTGTGTGTGTGCACGCGTGCACACACGTGTAGCTCTGTAGCTGACTGTAGAGCTCAGGAAGTGCTCAGGGTGGATTTCCTCCCTTCTCTCCTACCTACCTCACAATCTTTCACTAAAAAAATGCCCCTGAATAAATAGGATATAGATACGATATAGAAAGAACGTTGGTAATGAATGAGAAGTTAATTCAATTTTTGTAACAATCTTTAAAACTTAATGAGAAAGTTCACTATGTGGTGTTAGATGATTAATCTTTTCTAAATGAAAAAAAATCATTTAGGATGCAAATACTTCCAAGCTATCACTTCCGTAAATTTGAAATTGTTAAAATGTGATGTTTTCTTTCTGTGCTCTTTAACTCCTGGGCCACAGAGTGGAAAAAGTCTGTGGCGTGTTAGGAACCAGGCCACATAGCGGGAGGTGAGCAGTGGACGGGTGAGTGACGTCTCATCTGTATTTACAGCCACTCCCCATCACTTGAATCACTGCCTGAGCTCCACCCCCTGTCAGATCTGTAGCAGCATTAGAGTCTCATGGGAGTGCAAGCTCTACTATAAACTGCTCATGCGAGGGTTACAAACTCCTATGAGAATCTAATGTCTGATGATCTGAGGTGGATCTGAGTCAGTAATGATAGCACTAGGAAGTGGCAGCAAATACAGATTATCATTAGCAGAGAGGTTTGATATAGAGACCATAATAAATCAGTTGGTTGCAGACTTATATCAAAATGCTATCAGTGACCGGGAACAGTGGCTTGCCTATAATCCTAGCACTGTGGGAGGCTGAGGCAGGTGGATCCTTTGAGCTCAGGAGTTCGAGAACTCCTCTCTGTTAAAAATAGAAAAGCTAGCCAGGCATCATGACAGGTGCATGTAGTTTTGGCTACTCAGGTGGCTGAGGCAAGAGAGTCGCTTGAGCCCAAGAGTTTGAGGTTGCTGTGAGCTGTGATGCCACCTCACTCTACTCAGGGCAACAGAGCGAGACTCTGTCTCAAAAAAAGAAAGAAAGAAAGAAAGAAAACAAAGCCCTATCAGTGAGTGGCAAGTGGCAATTAAGCTGCCTCTGGTGGCAGCCTTTGTAGTGGTAAGTGAACATCTTATTTCAATTATACAGCTGGATCTGGTGGCAGGCTTTAACTCAGAAACCAACACTTCAGTCCACACATGACCCACCCATTATTTCATTTACTACTCTATTTGCGCCTCTATCCTGTGCTGCACACCTGTCTCAGTCACAGTTTGGCTAACTCTAGCAAAAATGAGTAAGAAACATTGCTGGTGAGCTTCTTTGAAAGGGAGAAAGACCCAATAATGAGAAATCAGGAGACTCTAAGACTGCCAACAAAATGAAAGCTGCATCTAAAAGAAAATACCAAGAGTCCTAATTAAATGATGAGTTCATTACAACAGGTGATTCACATTCTCCACGCCCACCTTGTAGAACATGTGGCAACCCGCTATCCAGTGAAGCTACGAAACCTTCAAAATTGCTTCGCCACATGGAGACCAAGCACCCTGCATTAAAAAACAAGCCTTTGAAGTTTCAAAAGAAAAAAAAAAACATAAACATGAAGAACAGAAGTAATTACTGAAGCCACCACTCAATCAAATGTGTCTGCACTGAGAACATCGGTCTTAGTGTCTAACCATGTTGCTAAAGCTGAGAAGCCCTTTACTGTTGGTGAAGAGTTGATCCTACCTGCTGCTAAGGACCTTCGTCACAAACTTCTAGGAGAGGCTGCAGTTCTAAAGGTGGTGTGTGTTCCTCTTTTGGCTAGCACCGTAATTAGAGAAATTGATGAAATAGAGGATCCCGAGGCACAATTGTTAGAGAGGATTAAGGTCACTGTGGCATGCAATCCAGGCTGACCAGTCTACTGATATTGACAACAAGGCAACAATGCTCGTTTTGTGCAATACGTTTTTTGGAAGGATGTGCATGAGGGTGTGTTACATGCACTTTTGGTGCCAACCAACACCACAGCTGCAGAACTATTCAAATCTTCGAATGATTACATAGCAGGAAAACTGAATGTGTCATTTTGTGTCAGTATATGCACGGATGGCGTGGCCGCCATGACTGGACAGCTTTCTGATTTCACTATTCAGGTCAAGGACATCACTTCTGAATGTGAGTCGATGCACTGTATCATCCACAGAGAAATGCTGGCTACCTAAAAAAATGTCATCTGAACTAAGCAACATTTTGCAGGAAGCAATTAAAATTAGCAACCACGTTAAGGCACATGCTCTTTTTTTCTTTTTTTTTTTTTTTTTTGAGACAGAGCCTCAAGCTGTCACTCTGGATAGAGTGCTGTGGCATCACAGCTCACAGCAACCTCCAATTCCTGGGCTCAAGCGAGTCTCTTGCCTCCGCCTCCCAAGTAGCTGGGACCACAGGTGCCAGCCA
>CAUYRH010065342.1:0-32405 GCA_963574655.1 Perodicticus potto | reverse complement strand
ATTCTTTCCTATAACTAAATCCTCCTCTACTTATAATTCTCTCCTATAAATAAATCCTAACTTACCACCACTATTGTGGTCCGTCGATTCCTTCTTCGAATCGCCGAGACCAAGAGCCTGAAATTCCGGTATCAGTATCTGAGTTAATTTTTAAAAATGTGTTTAGTAAATATTTAGTCTGAGTAAAGATAAAATTAGGCATCATAAGTTATAGTTGTATTTCTCCATAACATACAATTTTACTGTTGATGTATGACTATTGAAGAGTCTGTACCATCACTGCACTAATTTTGGTGAGAAATTAATTTACAAATGTACTTTGGAAACTGAAAAGGGAATAAAATACAAATAAGGACTGTGATTTTGGCTACTAATAAATAAAATAATATTATAATAAATTAATAATACTTATTATTATTATTTTACAATTTGCCACTTGTTGGTATTCCTAACTTCTTCTCTCATTAAGAATTATCTATATTTTTTTGATAAAAATACCCATTGAAAAATCTACTGTGTTTTAAAATTTTATTAAAGTGAATGGCCAGATCAAAAATAGATTTTTATTACCAGAAGCTGAACCACTAGCTAAACATGAAGTAAATTTCTGAAATGGGATTACATTTTTATTTTAATCAGTTGTACTCAGAGTAAATAAGAAACCAGGTGTGGAGGGGGGAGGATAAATATAACTCCCTTGTCTTAAATAGGTAGGATTACATTACAATAACTTAAGGATTAAATTAAAAATACAGTGAGATCTAATAGATTCACAGAACTTATAGCCAAGGGAAAAATAATAAAAGAAAAAGGAAGAAAGCCTTCCGGCTAAATTCAAAATCAGAGCTAAAATAGAGCTGAGCTAAGCTTCAGTTGTGGGGGAATTTTATTGTGACCTTTACAAAGATATGGAAAGGTCAAGTGATCTGGAAACCAGATCAGTCTCCTGTGGCAGAAACTTCTTGAAACTTGCCTAGACTTGCCCTTAGCCATTTTAAGTAATGATGCCTACATTAACAAAGAAATATTTTGAAAAGCAAACCTCCCACACTCAAATGAGTACAGTAGCGTTTTTAAAGAGTTCTTTGCTAATCTCTACAACCTATTTCTTTTCTGCAAAAAGACTTTTAAAATTTATTTTGAGAAATATCTTTTTACTGAAATGTAATCAAAGAAATGTCAGTATAGGGATGTAGGAGGATGGGGGTGCATACCCCTCTTTTCCCTGAAAGTTTTCTGAAAGAGAAAATCATATTAAGGCAAATGATTAATTAAGTCCATATGATTAATAAGAGAAAGGTTTATTTATCATGCGCACATGGTGAATCACAGAATGATTACCCAACATCCAAATGAAGTTCAAATATTATATACCTATTCTTTTGGAGGGGAGAGAGAGATAGGGAGCACTGGTAATCCTAGGGGCAATAAATGGTTGCTAGGAAAGACAAATGGATGGGGGAAACAGATTGACTTGTAGACAATTCTCTTTGTAAATTATCAAATAAGTTAATCCAAGAGACAGGTTTATATTTAAATAACTTGGGCCGGGTCTGGTTGCGTTTTTGATCTTTCCTGCAATATGTAGACTTAACAGAGAGAGGAAAGAAAGCCAATGGCTCTTTTGATCTTCTGATCAATCATTCTGGTCTATGCAGATAGAGGGAAAGCCCTGTTCTAATTCATTCTAATTCTTTTTGATCTTCAATGGCCTTTAATTCAAAATGTTCTTTATGCCAAGGAGTCAGATTTGGGGGTAAAATTTCCTGGGCTCCTTCATCAGCAAAATGACCAAACTTGAATTAATCAAGAAAAAAAAATAATGCCTAAGGACTTGCTGATATGAGAGAAATTGTACGTATTAATTAGAATGAGAATAGGAGCAGGCTTAGTTATGTAGTTTTGCTCAGCTTTTTAATTAAGTGCCCATGATATGACAGAAGGTGACGCTAGACACTGGTGTTACAAAAGCTTGATGTTTGCACCCAAGGCCACATCAGATAAATGAAGACAAAGAGGTTTGAGGAGAATGAAACAGAAATTTACTATTTTACCAGCAAGGACAAAAATGGCAGACTATTTTCTCAAAATCCAAATTTCTGCTTCAGACAGACACACAGAGATTTTAATGGATCTCATCCCGTAGTCCCATCTTGGGTCAAGACAATCTCATGGCTTTTGCCTATATTTGTCCATCTTTAGCTAAGACAGTTTTGTGACATCTGTCAGCAAATAAGAAACATCATTTATCCCATCTTCAGTTAAGTTAATCTCATGACCTCTGCCCATCCCATTTTCACCTAAGAAGATCTGATGACTGCCACACAGAAAATCTTTTGAGCTATCTCCTGTGGCACAAAGAAACCCAGAAGACATTCCTTGCCCCTCCTGAACATTGACCTCAGACAGGATGTAGGTTTCAGTTCCAAAAATGTTAAAGAGACAAAAAATATTTTTGTCCCCTTCTTATCAGGCCATTCCCCCTATAATAACATAATGATGAGCAAAGAAGAACTAGACCCGGCACTAGAAAGGAGTTAAATCAGGTAGACAGGAAAATAATGATGTGTTTTACTCAGTTTTCTTTTCTTTCCTTCCTTTTTCTGTCTTTCTGTGTGTGTGTGTGCGTGTGTCTGTGAAAGAGAGAGAGAGTGTGTCAATCTCACTGTTACCCAAACTACAGGGCCGTGGCATCAGCCTAACTCATGGTAACCTTGGATTCTAGGGTTCAAGCTATCCTCCTGCCTCAGCCTCCAAGTAATAGGGACCACAGGCACCTGCCACAATGCTGGGCTAATTTTTTCTATGTTTAGTACAGATGGAGTCTCACTCTTTCTCAGGCTGGTGTGAAACTCCTGAGCTCAAGGGATCCACCCACTTCGGCCTTCCAGAATGCTAGGCCTACAGGTACGAGCCACTACACCAGCCCCTTACTCAGTTTTTTTGTTGCTATAACAGAGTACCAGAGACTGGGTAATTTTTTTTTTTTTTTAAGCAGAGTTGCTTAAATCTGCGATAGTGGATAACTCATAAAGAACACAGAGATATTTCTTGCAGTTCTGGAACTGGAACTGAGAAGTTTAAGACTGAGGGGAGACATCTAGTGAACGCTTTCTCTCTGTGTTGTCCAGTAGTTGGTTAGGAATGACTTTCCCGGGAAGGAGGAGAAGGGGCAGGGCCATGCCTCCATCTTGGTGCCATCCACCTTAATTTCATCCCATGTAGTTGCTCACATGTTGGGAGGAGGGAACTTCCTACCAAGCTACCAATGAAAAGCTAACATGCCTACTACAAAAGCATGTAGAAGACTCACTAGCCTAGTCACAGGTACAATAGAGGCTTAAAGGTGACTGAAACAACCTTAAGACCCATTATCATGCAGCCCACACTCCCTCCAATGGGGTCTTAGAGAGGCTTATGGCTCCAAGATTTTGTCATTTTCTTTTTTCATTGTTTATTAGTGCTGACCCATGGCTTCTTCATACACTACATAGTGCTACAATATTTAACATAGGATTAAAATATGGAAAGGCTACGCTTGCTTCTGAGAATGATCAAAGGGGTGAAGGAAATAAATTGACTCAGAGAGCTATTGTGCATGCATATCTAGGGATGTAAAAAGATGCAGGTGAAGATTTATTTAATAATGATGAGAGAAGCAAATGGAACAAATCTCAGGAAATCAGGTGCAAGGAGAAATTTCAAATTACAGTAGAATCCAGGTTCCTACCAAGAGGCCCAGGATGCCCTGAATTTGTCATCCTAAAACAGTAATTCATTCTCTATTCAGGAGATTCACTGCACACAAGCATGTCTCATGTCCTTGCTTTATGGCTAGTAGCAATTTTATTGACCTCAGTGTCCAGGAATGCAGACCGGAAATAACACTGTCTGCAGGCACTGCACCGTCATATTTATGATATAAATGGCAAAAGCTTGTTCATGATTCATTTTTTGTGGCTGCATCACTAGTTTTCTCACTGACATTGAACAGAAGGAAAACAGTGATTGATGAACAAGAAGCAATATGGAAGGAGCAAGATAAAATGTCACAAGGTCATTTCAGAAATAGCAGGAGAGCTGGGAAAGAGGTTTGGAAAACAATCCTTGTCATGATTACAGATTATATTTAGTATGTGTTTTTCTCTGAAAGTTGTAGATGTATGTACTACATTAAATAGAATTTATTATACACACACAGAGTCATGCACTATGTAGTGGTGTTTGGTCACCTAGGACCACATGTGCAATGGTGGTCCCATAAAATTATAACGGAGCTGAAAAATCCCTGTGCCCTTGGAACATCATAGTTGTCATAATGCTACAGCACAATTACCTTTCTTTTTATAAATTTAATCTAGCTTCAGTGTACATACAGTTTTTGTTAAGTCTACACTAGTATATGTGCTAGGCTTTCACAGTAACTCCTTCACTCATTGACTCACCCAGAGCAACTTCCAGCCCTATAAGCTCCATTCATGTACATGTCCTATACAGGTGCTTTGACCTGTTGTACTGTACTTTCACTGCATGTGGTACTTATTATATGTTTCATATGTGTCTTTGTGATACACTTGCCTACTATGTTCACTACAGGTTTGTGTCTTTACAACCCACATGCTATACAGGTTTCTGATGTTGAACAGAAGGAAAACAGAAGCAATAGGCAATACCAGAAAGCCTAGGGATGTAGTAGATTATATTATCTAGGTTTGTGTAAGTAAGCTCTGTGATATTCACATAATGACAATGTTGCCTAATAAGGCATTTTTAGGACATATCTCTACTGTTAGAGCTAAATGTTATCTATATAATCACACAGTATCTGACTATATAATATGAGGTTGAGCTTGAAAAGATTTTTATAAGTGTAATAATAATAGGGGTGCAATCTTGAAATCTCTACTAAATTAAGAGATTTAAAATAAAAACCTTAGCTGAGCGGTTAGGGCGCTAGCCACATGCACCAGGGCTGGTGGGTTCAAACCCAGCCTGGGTCTGCTAAATAGTAATCACAATAACAAATAGTCAGGCATTGTGGCAGGTGCCTGTAGTTCTAGCTACTTGGGAGGTTGAGGCAAGAGATTGCTCAAGTCCAAGAGCTTGAAGTTGCTGTGAGCTGTGAATCCACAGCTAGGGTGACAATGTGAGACTCTGTCTCAAATAAAATAAAATCGAATGACCTCTGAGTACAAATGCAATAGGAAATATATGTTGAATGAAACAGACAAAAGTTATTTTTCAAGAAAAATTCAACTTCTTTTTAACTTATAGGCTACATACAGTGTGAAAGGTACAATTTAACCAATAAAATATGACTATTTTAAAGAGCCTTTTGGTCTGAAATTGTCAAAGAACATACTAAATGTTATAGAGAGAAAAATAGAGGAAGATATGAAAAATTACAATTCTCTTCTCTTGTTGGTTGCCAGGACACTTGGAAGCTTATTTTTATTCCATGCAAAAAAATGCTGAGATTTAATATGAATAGGATAAAACGTGTTCTAGAATAGTAACAATCACAGAATAAATTTCAGATTTTTTTTTCATTTTATAACACAGTTTACATTTACTTAAAAACAGTGAAGAAACTTACCCAGATATTCTACAAAGTACATATGAAACCCTTTGTAAATAAAGCAAATAATCCAGGAGCCAAGGTGGTAATTCCTTCCGCTGTAGAGAACGCTGAAGCAAAAGTGTTACGATATTGTGTTTTATAGACAAAGCTAGTTTAAAGGCTCAGACTGAAACTAGCCCAAATTTAATTTGAGAATAGAAGTAAAGAGGAAATATACACACATGTATATATGCACACACACACATATATAAAGAGGAAATACACATATATACATATATGTGTATATATACAATTTTTTTTTTCATTGACCTGGGCTTTTTATAGAGTAGGACCATGCTGTGTTTACTTAGTATTTTTTTTTGCTTGTTTTTAGGAAATATATGGAGATCATCCCTGGGAATGACATGGCATCAATGGCATGACATGTATTTACTGCTGTTAACTGGCTTGAGGAACTGGTCTATCTCAATCACTACAAGTGGTTCTTCTGCTTTGCAGAATGCTCTGAATATGAAGAAGACCGTTATTGGTTTTTGCATCTTTATGAAATACTCAGCATTTTGGCAGCTGTAGAACTTCCTCCTCCAGAAATTGCATTATGCTTTTTAACATTCCAGCTGCAATGTTGTGGAAATCATATATCCTATAAACCCCAGTTAGCCAGGTGTCCTCCCAAATACTCCTAATAAAAGAGTCTTGCCAACATAATAATCATGTCTCAGGATGCTGTAGCACTGCCCATCTTTATTCTGTGGCTGCAGGCCTGCAGAGAAATGGGCTTTCTCAGGCTTAATTAGGCCAACATTTGGCAAGAAACACCTCAGTATGTAAAAACCTCTTCTCCAGAAACGGGCAATCAAATTCTCTCTCCATACACTTTCTGAAATAATCCATCAGAATAAAGTTCCAGCGAGGGTTATTATCTTTTAAACTTTCATTTTTTATCCAGAGTTTGCAGAATTCACCTTGAGCATTTGAAGAGAAGAGACAAGTTTTTTGGATTTCAAAATAAAAAGTATATTCTTGGGCTTTTGTGAATGGTGATGCTGTCAGCAATAGGTTCATCATAGAATTGGCAAGAATTATAACCCATTATGTGATTCTGGTCCTACTCTGGTACGCCGGTACTTTTTCTTGTCTTTTTTTTTTTTTTTTTTTTTCAGTTTTTGGCCTAGGCGGGGTTCGAACCCACCACCTCTGGTATATGGGACTGGCACCCTTCTCCTTGAGCCACAGGCGCCACCCCTCTGGTACCTTTTCTACCAGATCTTCTTGTTTTTCCTATTTGGTTAATAAATTGAAAATTCAAACCTTATACTATTGAATTAGGATGCTGTAGATAGAACCAGTAAGTCCAAAATCTGCAGTGTGGACTGGCAGGCAGAGACAAAGGAGAATTGTGGTACAAAACAAGTTGAAAGAAAACATACTGGAGAATTACTCCTGCCTTGGGAGTTCAATTGCTTGTCTGTATTCAGGCCTTCAGCTGAATGGATAATGCCCATCCACATTACCGAAGGCATTCTGATTTTCCCAAAGTTTCACTGATTTAGTGTTAATCTCATCCCAAACTCTCCCAAATTGTCACATAAAAACAACCATCACAAGATCACCTTTTGTCAACTTCGAATCCTTATATATCTACTTATAACATACTAATCTCCCATCAAAGACTATAACACAGCCGTACTTTCACTTGACTTGGTATGATCATCCTGTGTACAACTAGAAGCTCCCTATTTCCTTCCCCAGAACAGGATGCAGAGTCCTTGGCTGGTGTCTACCTGTTTTTCTTGATATTCTGCAATGTAATCTTTACTATAATGTAAAGTGAATGATACTGAAATGCTATAAAGTCAGTACATCTTATGGTGTGATGATAAGGAATAAAAAAGGGAAAAAAACAATCATTCCTTCCTTTTTTTTTTGAATCTTGCTGTGTTGCGCAGGGTAGAGTGCAGTGGTATCAGCCTAGCTCACAGCAACCTTAAACTCCTGGGCTCCAGAGGTCCTCCTGCCTCAGCCTTCTGAGTAGCTGGGACTACAAGCACCTTTCATAACACCCAGCTAATTTTTTCTATTGTTAGTATAGACAGGCAGGGTTTTGCTATTTTTCAGGCTGGTCTTAAACTCCTGAACTCCAGGGAGCCTCTATCTCAGCCTCTCAGATTGCTAAGATTTTAGGCATGAGCAGCCACCTGGGCCAAGCAACTGGCTTTCCATACAAAGATATTTGCTTTGTGTGCAGTGGACCCTTGAACATGGAGGGTTTAAACTGTGCTGTTCCACTTACGTGTGGATTTTCTTCTGCCTCTGCCAGGGGAGACAGCAGGACCAATCACATTTTATAAGTCCCTGGATGGTTGTTTTGGAAGAAACATTCCAACAGGGAAGGAAAATGCTTATCCAGAGTAAATATATATTTTAGTAAGAGTCAAATACTGTCCCTCCCATGATAGAAGTGGTCAAATGTAATAAATATGCCACCATGGTGCCAGCTGATCAGCCCAGAGAGGGGACTCAGACTCGGCCTCTGCTGCTGGCAGATAGGAAACTTAGCAGGGATTATATCCAGGTGGGTCGTGGTGAGAGGAAGCCCACATTGCTGAGATCATACGTAACCTTCATCATTGCCACCATGTACACGCTCCTCATGAACAGACTGAGCAATGGCTGGGGTGGGTGGGTAAGAAGGCAGACTGGTACACACAGGACGTTCTCATCACCAGATTATCCAGACTTTGCTGAGATCACTGTTTGTTAAGAATTCAGATAAGATGCAAATGATCTTCATGATTTTTGGCCACTCAGAGCAGGCTGTCCTCACACTTGCTTGTCACCAATTTTCTTATCATTGTCCTGTCTAAATCTCTGACTCTCAAGACAACAATTGGCCACAGCCCATGAATGAGCATATAGTCACATGTCTGGCTACTTCTTCTTTTAAGTAAAATTAACAAGTAGGTGCACCACTCTAAGTTCTGCCCTTTGGGAGGATTTTCCTTCACCAAGACCCTTCAGGGACCTTTCAGAGAAGGGTTGTAGTGCTGCATCTGTCCATTTTCGGTGGTTCCACCTTATTGTTTATAACTGTTTGTAAACCAGGCCTGAATCACTTCTTCTTTACCCCCATGAGGTAATGGGTACAGGTTCTAAGAGAAGGTAATATGGGGAGGAGTGCAACCATAGGCATTTGAGTCACTTTTTCATGTAACTTACCTGTGACTTCAAGATTCCCTCAGGCCCAATCACATATCATATATATACCACTTCCATTTAGGAATGGGAAGTTCTTGGGCATACCACTTTCTAGCTTAATGGATCAGATAACACCCGGTTCATGCCAGGCAGCTAAGGTTGCAGGTAACTTGGTGGCCTATACTTCAATACGCTCAGTACTGGTTCAAATACCCTTTTTTAGGAGAGTGGTTACCTGCAGAGGATGCAGGACACGCTTCCACAATCTTTAGGTCCTGCATGGTGAGCTTTACCTACAGAGGTCTGGCGAAGACTCCAGTCAGCATCAGGGATACTTAACACCCCACTGGATTTGCCAGATCGTATGGCTCAGGTGCCAGACGAACTTGCAGCCCGGGTTGGACCTGTTGCAGACACTCTTTGTATTCTGAGTACGACTCAGAACAGCATTTTTGGTAACTTATCCTTTTCTTTTCCCACTTTATTGATGACATTAAAAGTGGTAAAAGAAAAACTTAGGCACATTACAATTGTAAATAATTTGTTTGAGCAATCAATGATTTATGAATTGGGCAACACATGACTGCAAGTAGCGTAGCACTCTGCTGGGAAGGGTAAGAGAAGAAGTTTTTATACGATGTTTGCAGAAGCAAGACCAAATATACCTGATTGGTTAAAATGGAAAGTTCCTACTTAAAGGTTACATGGTCGTTTTGATTATATAACCTTGTTTTGTTTTACTTTTTGTCATTTGTTTTGCTTATGTAGGAATCTAAAATTTGGAGCCATCTCACCCTAATAGCCTTCCAAACAAGAAGAAAAAATTAACAGGTGCAACTACCCAATGTCATAATAGCTATTAATTTGACAAAAATGTTTGACAGTGGCACATATATAATCACTCAGATCTTTGTGTCTTACAAGTATTTGACTAGGATTACTTATTATTGATGTTTTGTGTATCTGTTTTGCCAGATGGTCCCATGGACTGTAAGTGTTCTCTTCACTACTGAAAATAAAGTCATTAGTGACTTTAAATCTAATCGTATTAGGAGGCCAATTCCAGAAATCCAAGAACCAATTCAGAAAATTCTTCCTTAAGAATCTGTTCCTCTAGAACAGATCTCGGTACCAAAATCTACTGCTACTGCAGCAATAGGGTAAGATAAGTATGTAATATTAATCTTATTATATTGCTATTATTACTACATCTACCACTGCCATTACTATTATCACAACTATTAGCTAAATACTTATGATTTCCAATACATCAATCTTGAGCTGTGATTAATATTCCCAACTTCCAATATATTAAACATTTTCACCTTGAGTCCACATCTTAGACAAGGCAGGCCTAGCTTTTCCTTGTTCGGGGACTTGTTACAGAGGCACACAGAAGTGATCTTTAGTATTCCTTAGATGATGTGTAGAAGCCATAGAGGCTTTTTATGTGATCACTGCCCAGCCAGCTTCTAGCAGGAGTAATAACTATTCTGAAAATGCTTAAAATTCAGTGTGTTTTTATTAGTATCTGGCAATGTGGGGTAATAAATAGACTATGGATTTGGGAATCAGAGTCCTTTGATATGTTTAACCTTGGGTAAGTTATTTCACCCATTTCTTCTTTTTATAAAATGGGAATTATAACATTTGCTTCATAGGAATGCTTTAAAAAGCAAAGTAGATAATTAATAAACGCCACCTATCACAGCATCTGGTACAAGACAGGCAAATAAAAAGTCAATTCTTGGCCAGGCACAGTGGCTCACATCTGCAATCCCAGCACTCTGGGAGGCTGAGGTGGGTGGATTGCTTGAGCTCACAGGTTTGGGACCAGCCTGAGCAAGAGTAAGATGCCATCTCTAAAAATGGCCAGGCATAGCTGAGGCAAGAACATCACCTGAGCCCAAGAATTTCAGGTTGCTGTAAGCTATGATGCCACGGCACTCTACCGAGGGTGACAAAGTGAGACTCTGTCTCAAAAAAAAGTCAATTCTTCCACTTGTCCCTACTTTTCACTGTTAGAAAATAAAGCATATTGATCTTTCAAAGAAGAGATATCTCACCTCATCTCTGAGGCTACTTCAACTGTATTCTCTGTAGCACTTTATATAACTTTCTTTTATTATTATTTATTACATTTCGTTATATTATCTACCTGCCAGTCTGCCACCCAAATTTCAGAAAGTTTCTTGAAGGCGAGGCTCTATCAGGTACAGGATGTTATCTCCAGGAACTAGTCCCATATTCGATATCTACTAAGTGCTTGTTATTTGTTAAATTGTACCAAACAGCTTTCTCTCACATTGTATATTTGACCAAAATCTGCAAGTCAACAGAGTGAAGCTCTGATATCCATGAATTAGCTTAATTTTGAATATTTTAATTAATTCATTACAATAATTTCTGGTCTACTTTGTTGCCCACCCGTAGGGCAATAGCACTCATAGACTAAGGAGCATATTAATGTCTACTAAATTCTCAAGTCTGGTTCTTCCCACTTCTAAAGCCTATCTTTCTGGCTTGTAAAAATTGTCTCTTCATATTTTCAAATTAAGAATACTTTTAGGAGCATATTCAATAGCAAAAAGTACCTTACAGATTACCACAGATAATTGTGAAAAATACCTGTTTAAAATTGTGTCTGTCACTATATTCCCCTTCCATTAGCAACTCATCACAGAAGCCAATATTCAAGATGATGCCAATAATCCTCCATACAGGAATTTAAGTCTGGTGTAATTCCCTGACACAGTGAATCTAGATGGCTATGTGACTCACACAGCATACTTCAAGAACATTCAGGCGGTCAAAGAAATAATGGTGGCTGGATTTTAAGAGACCTGCAGCTTCTACTTAAACCTGTTGGGACACACCTTCTTGAAACTCCATTATAACCTGTGTAAGGAAGAAGCTATGTTCAGGGGTCACATAAAGAAAACTGAGCCTCTCAGCTACTGGCCATCACTAGCTGCCAGCTCTGTGAGTCAGGCCATTTTGAACCATCTAGCCTTTCCAATACTTTGAATTATAGGCTAAATATTCTTTCAATCAACTCAAAAAATTAAAAGAAGTAAGAAATTATTGTTTTAAACCAATAAGCTTTAGGATGGTTTGTTACATAGTAACAGATTATCAAAACAATGAGTAATGCAACCATGATCATGGCCTTCCATGACAACATTTCAAATTCAGAAGACCTAAGACCACGGCAACTATAAAGGCTGATTACTATCTAAGGTTTCAATTCTCTATTCTGCTTTTCTGTCAGGTGGCAATTTAGCCTTATAATGTCCAAGCATGCCAATAAACTACCAACTGTTAAAACAGCTGATTCAGCTTCTCGATGATTTTATTCAAAGGCATGTATTTTAATTTGGAAAATGTCTTTCCTGTAACTACTGACACTTTAGTTTAATCTCTATCTCAACTATCATAAGCCACTTTACCTCACCCTTTGCCAGCCACAATGTTTTCTCCTTTTGTGATTAGTTAGAAGATCTTTTACCCTTCTGATTTTTACTTCAGAAAATGCTCTCATTTGCCACATACCTCTAAACAGAAAGCAATTCTTTATGAGTGGCCTATTGTGTGCTAAGTAGAATAGAACCATCTTCTTTCACTTAGAGATGTTAAGTAGAATTGTATGACACTTTATACTCTTCAAAACATCCCAAAATATTAACGTACTTCATTCTAATGCCAGTTCTCTAAAGTAAGGTTGAACAATTCTTCATATGCTTGTACTAAAAGAAAAATAAACAGAGAACAGAAAAGATTAAAAACCAGTTTCAAACTACAATAAGAGATTTCCAAGTCTTAGGTGATAGTTTTGTTTTGTGTTATTTTGATTTGTTTCTATCTCAGTTTCATCAAGTGAAACTAAATACTTTCCCAGCTGTACCCTCACCAAAAGTGATTACATTTCACATAGGTGACAGGTAAAATACTGACCACGGTAATTATACTTTATAAGATTTGTTCAGTCTTACTGAAGGAGAAGGGACTACTCTGTATATGCCAAGACCTTTAGTTATCTGTCTCCTTGGGCAGCCAAGCATCTGACTAAAATCACGGATCAACAAATGTTCAAAAAGAAATTCTTTCTCAGAATAAAAATAATCACTCCACTTGTCTTCATGGAGTTAGCCTATGTAGGTTCCAACTCAAAAAATAGAATAACACATTCAAAGTATATCCCTTTTCTGCTTCTGTTAGATCTATGGTCATGACACCATGTTGAAGGGGAACCAATGATTACATATTAATCATGATTAATTTAAGTGTGAATGAATTCATTCTCTACTTTTATACCTAGAGATTTCCTGGACACATACATTAATATTGAAATTATAAAACTGGGCAAGAAACCTACTTAATATAGGTATGTGTATGTATTAATATATGTGCAACTGATATATCTATGAGTGGCTGTGTAGGTGGGCACAATAAATAAGTTATTAGTTAAAATATTCAAATGCATATTTAGTTTTATAAATTAATCTATCTTTTCATTTTTAGTTCTTTTGGCTTGTTTGAAGCAATATTTCACAGAACAAAATAATGGATTGCAATTTTTCCAGGCAAATATTCTTAGTTTTATGTAAAAATTAAAAATATTTGTAGGAAAATTTTGAGGCAAGATTTAATTTATTCACATTTTGAGAAAATTGTCAAGAGAATATTAAAATTAGGTTTTTTTTTCCTTATGCAGAGAAATCCATGTAAAGCTCCCTGAATAAATGTTCTGTATACTCAGATGCCTCTTTGTGTATTTAGATAACTGAATTTTTTTCTGACCATTATGTTCATATACTTTTAAATGTGTGGTATTTCTACTTTTTTTTTTATACCTTAAAATTACCATGAGATATTCTCTTTTAAACCAAAGTTCTGGCATTTCATATTTTTTTTTAATCGAGCATAGAACCAGATTTTACACCTGTGAATATTTGGTTTAAGGCCAGCAGATCACTACTTTCCACATGCCTAATCACTCCAAGCAAGCTCCCGATTGTGCTGTCATTAGTGTCAGCTCTCCTCAAAATTTGCCCAGTTTCATTTATTTGAAGAAATGATAAGATTTAACTTTGCAGCACAAAATCATCAGTGGTACTGAAATAGGGTTTCCCCATTCAGAGCTGAGCACACACATTCTCTGGACTCAATCAAGCAAGATCAGAGAAAATCAGCCTGATCTCATCTGGACAGTAACCCCTGGAGTGGAAAACACGCACCCTACTGCCTCCCTTGGGACGCAGAATGTGAAGACCACACTCCTCTGCATGTACTTTCATCTGCTAATCAACATGGGCAGAATGTCTTCTGTCTGCCAGCCCCAGACAAAAGTGACGTAATTTCCCAAGAAGCCCCTCCTCACAGGCAGTATATGAACCCCTAAGTGAAAGGCCCATCCGGGGCTTCCCACTGCCTGGAGATTCTGTTGCCCTTCTTTCCTTCTCCATCCCTTTCCCTTTCAATAAACTCTACCCTGTCTCTTACCTGCCTAGTCACTAGGTTTATTCTTTGAGTCACTGAGATCAAGCACTTGGCATGGAGGGAAATTCTGGCAACAGTGTGAAGTATAGGAACCTCTGCCAAACTGAATTGCTATAACAAAGGGAAACATGTTTTAATAAGCTAGTATATAATGACCCTGATCATTTTAGAAAAAGTTTATTGGTATCAGACTTCACATGTGGAACTCAGGGTTATATACATACAGGGAACTTCTACAACAATGTTTAGGTTTCTTCTATGTTCCAGTATGTATATCAGATGTTTTCAGACACTACTGGACAATATTTTGAATTATCAAATAAGAACATTGAGCTCCAAGTTCTTTGGAGGGTGAACTAGATGCTAGTGATGATGCACAGCTTCCCAAGGAGAGCACTTCGAAGGTTACCAAATTGGTATTCAGCAACGAGGCATGTAACACTTTTTCTAGAATGAGTTCTCAAACTTAATTTTCCAACCTTGTATGGTACTTAAGAGCATACAATAAGCAAATGGCAGGGTTAAGAGTCTTGCCAACTATTTGAATCATGAACCCCATTTGTTTTTTAATACTTTCTATTCTAAGCAGCTGTCAAGACACCTAAGTTCTACCCTTTTATTTTCTTGTTAAATAGCTATTAACTTGCAACCTAAGACACATAGTACCAACCTTTTTCCTTTGTTTGTTCTTTCTGCATGCAAAAGCAGTGTTTAGATGAGACCCATTTAGATTTTATGGAAATGACTGGAGTCCACAGTGGTGGGGTTCTCAACCATTCAAATTCTGCTCGAAATTCAACAACCTATTGAAGAAGTAATTATATTTGAAGAAAAAATTTTACTGCAGTAAAAAAAAAAATGCATTGATGATCCATTTTTGTATTCACTAATTCAGGCTGCTCTTCCAGTGCCAGTTAATTGTTATCTCAGTGAAAATTTTCTGATCATTTCTATTAGATGAAGATACTCCTTGCTCTGAACTACGAGTGACTTAACTCTCACTGTATTTATCATGCTTCATCTAGCAGTTTTGAACATTTTGATTTATATGTAGATATTCCTTAAGGATGGAGTCTTCATCTCATCTGTTTTCTATCAGTTGTCAATCCAAAAATACTACTTGAGTAAACAAATGAATGAAATAAACGTTCCTTTTGGAAAGAAGTTTGGAGAACACTCAGGGATCTAAAAGTAGACCTGCTATTTGATCCTGCAATTCCTCTACTGGGTATATATCCAAAAGACCAAAATCACTTTGCAACAAAGATATTTGCACCAGATTGTTCATTGCACCTCAATTCATAATTGCCAAGTCATGGAAAAAGCCCAAGTGCCCATCGACCCATGAACGGATTAATAAATTGTGGTATATGTATACCATGGAATACTATGCAGACTTAAAAAAGATGGAGACTTTACCTCTCGTATGTTTACATGGATGGAGCTGAAAATATTCTTCTTAGTAAAGTATCTCAAGAATGGAAGAAAAAGTATCCAATGTACTCAATACTTTTATGAAGCCAATTTATAATTCCTCACATTTTCTTATGAAAGATAGATCATAACTATAGCCTAGGATGAAGAAGAGAAGTAGAAAGGAAAGGGGGGTGAGGCTTGATAGAGGGAGGGTAAATGGTGGGACCACACCTATGGAGTATATTGCAAGGGTACAAGTCAAATCTACTAAGTATAGAGCATAAAGGTCTTAACACAATAATTACGTAAATGAGGTGAAAACTATATTAATTAGTTTGATGTAACCATTCCAAATTGTATAAAAAAAAACACATTGTACCCCACAAAAGCATAAATGTATTCATGATCTATATGTATATGACTTAATAAAAGGAAAAAATATATAAACATCGAGTCATATATGTGACATGTATGACAACATTTTCTTAAGAATTATTCAATGTTATTAGGGCTTTTCATTCTTTTTCTCAATGTGTATGTATTTATATTGATTTTTGCATCTATTTCTATATGTATTTGTATATATATTTACATGTGTGCATATGTATATATGTAAAACTGTATATCTAGGTATCTTCTGTGGAAGACCCATGAAGCTATTTCTAGGAGGGCACAGGGCAAGTCAAATGGCCAAAATGATCTTGTTTCTGTGGCTGTATATATATAAGTTTTCCTGCATAAATATTCCATGATATTGCTTATTTTGAATATTTGTACCACTGACAGACATTGATATCCATGGACATGGTCTTTCCCTGCTCTAGATAGGATTTCACCTACCTTACCCAAACCAGTTCTCAAAGTTCCTTAGAGTTGTCAGGAGAGCTACAGGAAAGTGTTAAGAATTTTAATTCTTTCTTTCTTTCTTTTTTGGTTTTTATTTCATGTTAATGCTTACAAAGTGGTCTTTATTTCTTGGTTTCCATAAAATACAAATTTACATAATTCTTGGTCTTCTGAAATAGAAATGGAAACTCACAAAATAATATGGCAGTCTCCCTTCAAAATCATTTATGCAAACGTTAATTCTTAAGTTCAAAGTCTTACAGAGTCCAAATGTGTGCGTGGAGTGGGAAGCAGGCATCAGCCAGTGCTGGTGGATTCACAGTGTCAAGGCCACACGTTCATGTCTCCCCCTCCATCCTTCCACACTCACCTTTCACCATCATGTCCCTTAACCTCGTCCATCATGCTATTTCTTCATACCTTTTTTCCTGGGACCTGCTGACCATCTCTATAAAAACAAATCATTTCTATGAACTTTTGCAACTCTGAAATTATGCAATAATTCACTTTTCTAAGTCTTATTCATTTTTCTAGTCTACTAAATTTTGTGTGAGTTGGAAAAGGGAATACGTGTAGGTGTCTGCTGGTTTTCCTGGCAGTGTATGAAAATTGGTTCCATCACTAGGTCTGGATAGAGCATTGCGAGGAACTTCCATTCTGATCTCAGATATGTAGTAGAATGTATCTTAAATTCTTAACAACTTACAATAGGAGTTTTAATTCATTTCTGAGGATTTCTGGGGTTTTTTTTGCAATTTTTGGCCAGGACTGGGTTTAAGCCTGCCACCCCTGGCATATGGGGCTGATGCCCTACTCCTTGAGCCACAGGCACTGCCCAGATTTCTCTTTCTTTATATAATAAATCTACTGTGTATTTATCCTACTAATTTTTATTGGACTCTTACTCTGTGACAGAATACTGTGCTGAGGACTAGAGATCCTATCACAGACACAGATGTATGTGGATACCTTTGAGGATTCATTAAAGTGAAATATGTATAATAATGAAATAACCACAAAATATTTGTTAAATTACAATTATGATAACTATTATGAAGGATAAGCATGTGCTAAATAGATAATAAAGAGTTCGAATGAGTGATAGTGTCAGAAAAACTTCCCTAAGGAAGATTAAGCTGGAATCTGCTCATGTGTTACATTTATTTTCAATGATGTAACATGTTGAGATTTTGACTAAGAGATTTCCAGAAGATAACATGTTTGTGGCCAGATTGAGCATGAACATAATGCAGAAAGGGGCAGAAGGCCAGAGCAGTTAGAGGGGAAGGAGAGGTGAACTGTGGTTTAAGGTAATGATGGAGAGGAAGGTGGGGTACTGGCCATGATGGAACTGTGGGTCATGTCGAGGGAATATGGCTTACCTCTTACATGACTGTGCAGTCTTTATATGTTTACGTAGACTGGAGATAGAAGAGATGTGTATGTCCCAAGATGACTCTAATTTTTAGGTGGAAATTAGAAAGATGCAAGATTATTGGTAAGAAGAAATTGAAAGTCAGGGACACTAACTTAAAATGTTTGAATGGGAAAAAGGCATGATTAAAGGCGTTGCATAAGTTCATATCCGTGAGGGCTTTTTCCTTCTCATTTATTATTATTTTCTAAAAATCAAATATGGAGAGAATGTGGCTCATTAAAATTCTAGGCAAATCAGTTATCAGTTAATTGAGTTTTTACTGCACTTGCACCATCAATTTTCAAGGCTTTTAACGAAATAGAATGTGCTATCTTTGGAATTTAAATGTGTCTATTGTATTTCAAACTGTATCATCTTCCATTTCTCCACAGATTGCCATCTGTAAAGCTTATATAAAAGTTCTTCTAAAAAATAACGGGTCATCTATGTATCATTTGTTATTTTCTTTTAGTGGCAAACTGTTAACCCATTTTTTGGTTATTGTTATTATAAATAAAGAAATCTTAGAACCCTGGGGAAATAATGGGGTTAAATTCCTCTTCTTAATAAATGGTAGGGAATTAAAAGAAATAGTATGTATCCAATTATTGTTTATTTTAAAAATACTTTTACACTTCAGGAGGCCGAGGCAGGAAGATTGCTTGAAGTCAGGAGCTTGAGAACAGCCTGAGCAAGAGCAAATCCCTGTCTCTGCAAAAAACTGAAAAATTAGCTGGGTGTTGTGGCATACACCTATAGTCTCAGCTACTCAGGAGTCTGAGACAAGAGGATCACTTGGGTCCAGGCATTTGAGGTAGCAGTGAGCTATGATGATGCCACTGCACTCTAGTCATGGTGATGGAGTGAGACTCTGTGTTAAAAAAAAATTCTAATAACTTCTTGAATTATCATCGTATTATATGTAGTGTACACATTACATAATATTCTACATTTTTTTTTATTCTGTGGTTTTCTACAAGGTAATACTTACCTGGGAAATCTAAATTAAGGCTAAGATCATGCAATGGACATTCAGTTATTTTTATTTTGTTGCACAATTTGAATATCTGTATAGAGAAAGCAGATTAACTTTTCCCCCTATTAAGTAGAAGAAAATGAAATAAAATAGAAGCCAGAGAATTTGTTTTTAGGCTTACAGAATTCAGTTCTCTCACCAAAAATCACAACTAAAAATTCTATGTTTTTCTTATTAAGACCATTGAAACACTAAAAATAAGGTAAAGTCAGCATGAGATAGTTCTACTTGAGAGGTTAGGTCAAGTTGAATGACAATTGTTAGTAACACTAGTGGAACCCTGCCTGAAGGTGGATCACTGATGGCCACCTGTCTAGGAAGGTTAAAGAACAACTCCATCTGGAGACAGAGAGATGGGCTTCGGAGTACCTGAAAGTCACTACAAATTCAAAAAAATCACTTCTAATTTCAAGCATGTCTTTCCTTGTTGTCACACACTGAATGACATTTATACTGCCTGAACCCATCACAAGAAGAAAGTTTTCTATTTATTAAGTTAATATTTATATAATTAAAAATATTTTTCATTAAGGGGGACTGTTAATTCAACAAAATCATTCTTTTTTTTTTCTTGGTGACAAAAATCTCCATCTGTCCTTGGTAGAGTGCTATGGTGTCATAGCTCACAACAACCTCACACGTTTGAGCCCAAGTGATCCCCTTGCCTCAGCCTCCTGAGTAGCTGGGACTACATGTGCCTACCACAACACCTGGCTCATTTTTCTATTTTTAGGAGAGACAGGCTCTCACTCTTGCTCAGAGTTTCACTCTTGTAGGTCTTGAACTCCTGAGCTCAAGCAACCCATGAGCTTCAGCCTTCCAAAGTGCTAGGATCACAGGTGTCAGCCACCACACTTGTCCTCAAAAAATAGTTTTCTGACAGAATTCTTTACCCAAGATTTATATAGTCAGAAAGAAAAAAAAAGCTTTCCTTTTTTCATTTTTGTTATACAATAGTTTTACTACATTCTTCTTACTATTCCCTTTAGCAGATAGAGAAATTGAATCTTGACAACATTTTGTAATTTTTCCTCATGAATCAGTGCTAAAATTCAGCAAATTTTATCACCAAGGAATAAAGCAGAATGCACCAAAAAACAAAAAACAAACTTTCTCTACATGTGGGGACATTTAGACTTTTCTTCTAATAATCTTCCATGCATGAGCTACTTTATGACATAATATAAGCAGCATAAGCTCTCTTTCTCTCTCAATGCCCTCTACCTCTCTTCCTCACCTTCCCTCTAAAAATTCTACATTTTTCTGCTTAAGACAATTGGAACAACACTGTATAAATAAGCTGAAGTCAGCATAAGATAGTTCTACTTGAAAGGTTAGGTCAAGTTGAATGACAATTCTTAATAACTCTAGTGGGCTCCCCCCTCTCACTTTTTTGGATCTCTTTCCCTGGAAAGACCATAAAAGATCTCCATTACCCCTGCTACACCAGTTTGATTAGAAACCTCTTCTTTTCACATTCAAATATATGATAGCTTGATCAATAAGTTATATAAATAAAGGTGGCATCTAAGAAACGTACTGATGAGGTAGACGATTTAAAACTATACGCTGTCCGGGGTAGGAGGATGGGGACGGCTCTGAGGGAGAAGACTGGAATGAGCCACAGTTTTCTTGCTTTAGCCTCTCAGGGCATACTTCCATTTTTCACCAAAATAAGAAATAGAAGAGCAGGAGAAAGATTATGATTCAGTTTGAGACCTTTTAAGGCGAATGTGGAATGCCAACAGCAAATAGGTAAATAGAAGACCTCAAATGTGAGATAGGTCTAAGGATCATTAGTATATAATTCATAATAAATCCAATGGAATGAAACAAGTCCATGCCTGAAGAACAGATCAGAGTGAGGAGGATAAGGACTAAAGAGTAAGGCCAATGTTGGTAAGGGGAAAACCGAAATTTAAATACAAGTGTCAGAGGAGATACTGAAATGCTTGGCAGTGTCCTGGATGGAAAAAATGAAACCATAAGTGAATTTTGTCTTATTCAGCAGTAAAAGAGAGGATGTCATCAAATGGTCACTTTCAAATTCTTGGGAGTTTCAGTCAAATAGTACAAGTAGAAGCCCTACTTGACTGTGTTGTTCCATCATAGCAAGAATTGGAGGAACAGGGGGGACATAAGATGATATTACTTGATGGTTTAGTAGGGTGATCAGTTGTCCTGGTTTGTCTGTAACTGGGAAGTTTCCCAGGGTGCAAGACTTTCGATTTCAGGCAGTGATGGTCCGTCATCGTACAAAGGAAGGGTATCTGAATTAGTGTGAAGGGGAATAATTCTGAAAGAGTAAGAGTTACCAAAAATAAACTGAATATGCCATTATCCCTTTCTTTCCCTACCACCCTGGACTTCTCTGTATACATGGAACGGAAGAATGGCTTTACTCACTTAATATGTTTGTAAGTACCCTGATACCTTTGAGGGACAGAGATTTTATTTAAGGTAGAGAATACTCAGTGAACATGCCAATGTCATAACATTCTGTGTTGTTTTATTTTGTTTCAGTGGCACAGGGGTATGGCAGATGGCTCAGTGGAATGGGTTGGCAAGGAAGCCTGCAGTGAATGATTAAACCAGACTGTAAGATGTAGGGAGCATCTTAGAGTGAGTGTGTAGTACAGACAGATAATGAAAGTGACTTGCATTTAGAGGATGATGCGGATGACAGACTTGAGGGACATGACACCATTTGCTATAAATTCTGTACTTGAATCCTCAAGTAATGATCGTTTTGTTAACTTAGAGTCAGGAATCAGTATTACTAACCAAGTCTTGATTGTATTTTCTGCTTCAAATACAGTGACAGTATTGTGGCTTTGTTTATAGTGTCATACATAGAATTTGTGAAAAGATAGGAAAACAAATATGACTCTCCAAAAATAAACCAAACAGAACAAACAACAAACATCAGAAACAAGTAAACCCTTTTCATATCTTGGCAAAGCTCAGTGTTGGTCTGGAGTCTCAGTACAATTGATCATCAGGGAAAATTTTACACCCAGATCAGCATTTAAGAATTTGTGTTTGCAAAATGCATCTTAAAAATTTTTTCAGATTGTGGAAGCACGTTCAAGTTGATGTATTTAGGGAAACACTGTAAAGATGTATGGTTGAAGTAAAGAAGACAAGAAACTCTATTAAGGATTGTACCACATAGAAATTGAAATGTCATTCTAGATAACCTAAATCTAATGAGTCACCACAATGGTGACTCAGCCACCTCCAGCTTCACTTGTAGTTGTTTTCTCCCTGCACACCACAGCGTCTATTTAATCATAGGTTCTGCTTACCGCAGTTTCTCATTGTGTTATTATGCTATATTGCAACATTGTTGGGCATCTCTATATGTCTTATATTCACACTCCCTACTCCTCCAAGAAAAAAGACATCCGTCTCTATCATCTATCTATCTATCTATCTATCTATCTATCTGTCTATCTATCTATCTATCTATCTTATTCAGTATAAGGATTTTATTTATGGAAGAGGTTTTGATAACTATAGAAAAACCTAAATGCCTATCTTAGGTTCAGGGAGATATGCCAAGAGGGTCAGAAGGATAGAATTCACCTTGTGATGCACTATAACCCCCCCCCAAACAAAATTAAAACTATAACCCCATCCCACCTCCCAAATAAAAGAGCACTTTGGGGCTGATTCTTCAAGAGAAGGGATCTGTGCTGCCTGTTTTCCTCAGATACATGCAATGTCAGTGGGGAGAAAGGTACCCATGATATTGCATAGGAGAGGATGTAGCTTGAGATTTGAGCATCAGCCAAATTTAGGCTAAATACAATAGATCTAGATTAATGAGTCATGGAGTTGTTGTATTTTTTTCAGGATCTTGATTGATTCAGTCTTTATTTTTTTAGCATGTTGTATATTTCACATCAACTTTGTCAATCATGTTTAGATCCATACTTAGTCTCTTACTTGGAACATGGCAAATGCATTTTGCTTTTGCCTTAGATAGCTGCCTTTTATAGATAAGTCATTATATTTTTTGTATTCTCCATTACATTTTTTCACATTGCACAACTTTTTCTGGTATTTAGCCAAGAGAATCCAATTAAGAATTCATTTTTTTCACCTCAACAAGGTCAGTGCTACAAATTCAATCTCTTCTTACTTCATTTTGGTCTAATTTCTCTCTTCTATAAATACATAATCGTACTCTCTTGGTAATAGAGATAGCAGAGGTGCATGCAAGATACCTAATTATTATAGCAGAGATATCACATAGAAACTTCTCTGCTATAGTTTCTCTAATCAAGCAGGTAATGCTATTCCAACAGCCCCTGCTATTTTTTTTTAATCTCTGTGATTAACTAGAAAGAATAAATTACTCAGAGTTTGAGACATGAAAGAAATATGTACAGTATATATTTCCATTTTTGATTAAGTTTATATATATTGTTTAAACTTACTCAAAGATGAGGCCAAAGATTGTTTTATAAAAATTGTTTTCCAGCCAGGGGCAGTGGCTCACACTTACCATCCCAGCATTCAGGAAGGACAGCGCAAGAGGTTAACTTGAGGTCAGAAGTTTAAGATCTATCTGAACAACATAGCAAGATTTCATCTCTACATAAAATTAAAAAAAAATGGCCAAGGTGGGTAAGGTGGGTGGTATACAACTTAGTCTCAGCTCCTCAGGAGGCTGGGGCAAGAGGATAGTATGACAGCAGAAATTCGAGTTTGCAGTGAGTTATGATCACACTATTTTAGGGGTGATACCAGAAGTTAGGTCCCCATGTTCCCATGAATCAATAGAGCAAATGAGCAGAGTTATCAGGGCCGAGCAGGCAGAGTGCCAAAGTTTAAATAAGAGCGTCTCCTGGGTGGCTTGTCAAAATGTTGGGACAGCACACTGATGGTTTGAAGTAGTCACCAAAATAGTTGAAGGAAACAAGAGTAAGTGCTATTTTAGCAAGAAAGGAAAAGTTTATTTTAACAGTTTGGACAGCAAACTGGGCCCTGTCCTAGCGACTGTAGGCTCTGAGAAAGCAAAGGGCAGGATTTTATACACAACTTTTGAGGGGTGTAAGCTGCTTCTTGGAAATTCCCATGGTTTGAGCAACTCTGTTCCCATAACATGTTCTCATAACAAGTCATAACTATCTGTCCACATCAGAAAGTCCCAGAGACATTACTTAGTCCCCCAAAACAACCCACATGCAAGGCTTCAATTAGCAATTAGTTTCCTAGTCTGCATATGATATAACCCAGGTTAGCCAACCCAAGCTGGTCTAAAATAGCCTAACCATATGCACCATCCACCCTGCTCGTGTCTCATTGATGGCTTAACCTAACGTGACTTCACTCCAGCCCAGGGAACATAGTGAAATCATGTCTCAAAAAAAAAAAAAAAAGTGTTTTATTTGCAGGATATTTCTTTCCATTACCTCACACGTAATGATCAATTTATAAGATATGGTACTGATAGAAACATCAGGGGAGTTAAAATAATTTTCTTATTTAATTTTTAGCAACCTAATTCAAAAGTACTTATTATAACTGGCCATGATTGGAGAGGGATGTGATAGGCAAAACCGAAAATGAAATTTATTTTCTGATTAGCATTGTCTTCTCAGTTCCCAATTAGGCTTCACAATCTGATCAGAGCAAACAGGACAGAGTAGAAATCAAAATACTTGGAGCTGGAAGTGCCGCTGTGGTTATGTTATATGATTCCGCCTTTATTATGTGAGGAGACTCGTGGCTAGAATGTAAAAATGACATGAGCAAGTGGTATGGTCTAAATGCTGTCCCCAACGTAATGGCACCAAGAGATCAGATATTTGGAAGGTAATTAGTGTTATGCTATAGTTTTGTTTGTTTGGCCTCTCCAAATCTCAGGTTGAAGTGTGATACCCAGTGTTGGAGGTGAGGCTTGATGGGAAGTGTCTGGGCCGTGGGGAAAGAACCTTCATAAATGTCTTGGTACCATCCTCGTTGCAATGAGTGAGTCCTCCCTGTTAGTTGCCAGGAGAGCTAGTTGTTAAGAAGAGCCTGCCTCTTCTCCCACAATGGTGTGATTGCTACAATTCCAGGCTCCCCTTCAACTTCTCCCTTGAGTGAAAGTGGCCTGAAACGCTCATCAGATACCAATTCTGGGGTACTATGCTACTTGTACAGACTTCAGAACCATGAGCCAAATAAATATCGGTATGTTAGAAATTCCCCAGCCTTGGATATTCTGTATAGTATCATATGCAGACTAGGAAACTTTATATGAGATTAGCCATCTTAAACAAGAGACCCTGGAGAGCTAGACAGACCCTTCCACTGAGAGAGGTTGCAGAGAGAAGACTTCCTCTCCAGAAACAGAATAGGGACCATGCAGACATCCCGATCCTGGATTTCCCAGCCTCCAGAACAGTGGTAGATACATTTCTATTATTAAAAATCTATGCTGTTTTGTGCATTTTGTGTTATAGACTAAGGACAAAGTGTACAAGATAAAAATGTTTTTAGCTACAGGCAATAGAGCACCACTTACTAGCTTATACAAATGGGGTGTAGGTTATTTTTGTTTACATAATAATTATATAGCAAGTGAGCTGTCGCAATTGATTTAAGGGCTTTAATTTTTCAGAGTGGATGCCTCATTGATCCTGTCAATGTGACTATTTTCCGCAGGAAGGAAGAATGTGAAGGGATAGTAGTGTCTGTGTCAAGAGAATGAGTTTTCTAGAAACAGTAAAGCAGACTTCTACTTACTAGCCATTGGCCAATGGCATCCACAGATATCCATAATGTAGGTAGGAGGAATGGATTCGGAATGATAGTTCAGCAGCTAACCAGTAGTGTTTGCTATAACTTAAGCATATAAGCGTCCACCCACTTTTTCTGGAAGGAAAAAGTAAAGCTCCAATATTTCTCTCCAATGATGCAATCAGGACAGAACTGATAGCACCACAAGTTCCATGTTTTTCTCTAAAAGTTAACGCTGGAAAAGTTAACACAGGCAAAGAGCATCAGAAGGTTGGAATAAAATGTAAAGAATTAAAGAAGCAAAATTTGCATGCTAAATTTTCTTAAGGAACTTCAGTAAAAAATACACGTTAAATTGTTCCTTCAAGTAAGTAATATTATTTACTAAGCACAGTTTAGAGCAGAATTAGACAACATAAATTCATTGTGCAGGATTTCCTTGACTTTTTATAGGAGATTAATGTACAGAAAGCTATAAAGAATTTCCTGTAGAACATTACCAGCCTTAGATGCAAGGCATCACATTTACTAGTTTTGCTACTTACTGAAAAAAAGGCAGCTGCAGTGTTTTAATTATCTATCCTCTGCCTTAGGAATATACATCTCTGAAATTAATACTCACATGTTGCTATTAGTATTTACATTCAAAAATCAGTGAGTTAAGATCTCAGGAGATAAATCAACACTATTAATGAAACTAGAATTCTTACAGTCATTCGGTAAGAATACAGAATTCTTTCTAGTTATTCTTACAGATAACTCAGAAAGATCTGATTCTAAAAGAAATGACGTTTTCACTCTGTCTTTGCTTAGAGGAGAGGCTATCTGACACCGAATAGTGTACTCCAAATACTTTAACATAGTTTATTGCATTGTTATAATAAATAATACACAATGCTTTTGCTAATTAACACATTTCTAACATTTAGAATATAAAAAATGTCTAGAAACACTTCATTAAAACTACTACTCAGCTCCAAATAAAGGGTACTATAAAGTATCATGTGGACAAATGAGATCATCAGAACTGAAGGGTATAGCAAAATTGTGAACTCTGTACAGAAACTCATGACCTTCAACTTCCAAATTCGTTCTATACATCACTACAGATCTTCACAATGCATTCCCTGCCTACTCCATTTGCCACCCATCACACTGTCTTCTTTTCCTGAGAAAACATTTCCATCCTAATCTCTTAGCATGCATTAAATATTGGGTTTCACATCCTTCAAGACGTCTTTATAGTCCGTTTCTCCCTGTGTAGTCACTACTCACTAATTTTTCCATTTTTATACTCTTTATCCACCTACTATAACTTCCATTTGCTTGACTGAGATATAATACTTAGTTAAAGTTTTTAGCTATTAAGGTCTTGGGGACCTTCTTCCAGTTTTAAGAAGTGTGTAAGTGCTGTGAATGTCTGCTGTTCTATAATAAATAATATCACTTAAAAAATAAATGGCAGTCATAATTTGAAAGAAAGCCTTTAAGTTGTCATTCTATATCTCTTAGCTAATATACTGTATAATTAGGAGTTCCTGAGTGCAATTCTTCAAAGAAAAGCTGGGGAGGGAGTTCATATATTTATCAGTGAGTAATACGTAGCATAACCCACATTCCTATGGTTAAAATTAGTCTGTTCTTCCCCCCAAAATGTGCAATATGTGCTAGACTACAAGTCATTTTCAGAAAAAAACATTTGCTCTCTAACTGTTTAATCCCTTCTGGAAGCTTGGTGTGTATTCTATGGGAAATTTCTAAGAAGCCTTCATTTTTTCAGGGGAAATACATTATTTTACCTATCTGCTATGATTGGAACGATGGTGTTCCCTCCAAAATTTATGATGGAAATTAAAATCAGTCCACCAATTTTGAAAATGCCCTTGGGAGGTGATTAAGGTATGAGGGTTCTATCCTCAAGAATGGAATTAGTACCCTTATAAGTAGTTCAAGTTTGAAGGACATGTACTCTTGTCCTTTCTCCTTCCACCAGGTAAAGACCCAGAAACAAAGGGCCACACTGGAAGCAGAGAGCAGCCTTCACCACACACCAATGACCATAAGAAATGGATTTGTCTTCTCTATTAAATACCCAGTTTAAAATATTTTGTTATAGTAGCACAGACTAAAACATCATGTTATCTCTAATTCCTTAATAAATCTGAGGAAAAAAGAAATCAAACAAACCACAATATTGAGTAGTTTTTCAGTCAGATGAGAATATAGTACTCACAAAACCTAAGCCACATATATCACTTACCCCAGGATTTAGTTACTTATTTGTGATAAACAACTTCAGACTCATTCTAGAAGAATAAACTTAATGAGAAACTTGATTCTTATAAACAGTTACTCTTTCAAGTCCACCGCTGACTATTGTCTCAGAAGCATGTTCTTAGATAATGTCAGTTGTCACCATTTTCATACATGAGTGCTGTATGGGGGAGATGATATAAGTAAGATATTACATTAATAATACAATTAATTAAAATAGACTTGGCTCCACCCACTCAATATTATACCAGAGTAGGCCTTAAAGTACCAGCTTAAAGATGACTAGAATATGGTGGTGCCTGTTGTTCAGTGAGTAGAACGCTGGCCTCACAGAGGCCCCGGCCAAACTGCAACAAAAAATAGCCGGGCTTTGTGGCAGGCACCTGTGGTCCCAGCTACTCAGGAGGCTGAGGCAAGAGAATCGCCTAAGCCCAAGAGCTGGAGGTCGCTGTGAGCTGTAACTCCACAGACTCTACCAAGGGCGACAAAGTGAGACTCTGTCTCTGAAAAAAAAAGAAAAGAAAAGAAAAGAAAAAGATGACTAGAATAACTCTTCATTTAAATGTCAAAGCCAAAGCTACGCGTGTGAGATTTCTTTGGAAAAATCATGTTACCATGTTGCCATGACATTTACTTCTTTTATTATATGTTATTTATTTTCTTCCCAACTCTTTAAAATTTCTTTCTGCCCTTTATAAAAGTCCCTCTGAAAATTTAAACCTATAACATTATCTCATCTATAACTTCAACAAAAGAGGCCATGTTGATATGATTACTAAGAAAATTAACATATCTATAGATATATTATTATATATTAAATGTAATAAATTACATATTAGATAAACTTCCTTATTATGATAATGAGGTTACAAAATAGTAACTATGCTTGTGTTATTGTACTACTGTATTATGATGCTAGGAAGAAAGAATTTGATTATTAATGGGTATAAAAATATACTTAAATGCTTAGAATACACAGCATGTGATAGCACAACAAGGTGACTATAGTAAACAATAAGTTAGGGTGTATTTTAAAATAATGAATTCAAAAGAGTACGTATATTTTTTGACATACATGTATATGTTTTAAATATATAAACAACTGTGTGTGTGTGTATATATATATATATATATATATATATAAAATTGCACACCAACTTATAGACACCCTGTATATCATAGCATTACTTACTTAAAAGCATTGGCAATAATACATATAGTTAAGGAATTTAGAATCAAACATTGCTATATATAATCACTTATAACAAAACTTGAACATATACCAATTTTTATTAATCAGGGTGTATCTTGCAACGGGCTGTTAGAATTTAATATGTACAGTACTTTATTTCACTTTGAGATCATAAAAGAAAAATTGCACTGAACAAGTTACACAGGCAAGGAAGACTTTATTCAAGACTACTGCAATAAGACTATTTTAACAGGAGAGAGAAACTTAACCCAGTTCCACTGAAACAAAAATCAAGAGTTTTTAAGAGCTGCCATAATCTGGTGAAAAACTGCTGGAGGACATTGAGAGAAATGTCGGTCAATGTGATTATGCCGTCTCTGTCTTCACGTTGGAGCTGACACAAGTTAAGCGGCTACCCACCTGGAGGGATAGGAAGATAGGAGCCGTATCTTTCGGGATGATTACATTTAAAAATTATGGCTCTCAGATCCTTGAGAAAGGCATTCCTAGGTTAGAAAACTGGCAAGAAGCTTGGAGAAATTTACATCTCTCTGGGGTAGAGAAAGAATTTACAACTATAAGTTTTCTAAAGTGTTATAAGGAAAAGGACATCAGCAACAAATGATCAAGAAGAAATCTGTCTAAATCTTGGTCAAAGCTCAGAAAGAAGTAGGTATCAACCACCTTGGTCAGGGTAGATGAGCCCGGGAGGGACTACTGTGCATTCCCAAACTCGTTGTTCTCTGGACATAAGTTCATGTGTGACATCAGGAAAATCAACGAACCTCAGAGTCAAGATGAAGCTGAAGTCTGCTCTATTCTGTTACACAGCCCACAGGCAGGAGTCACTATTCTTCCCCTGCCCTTATTTTCTCCCTGCAAATGAGGTAGAATATGTGTATAGAGAGGCCTATGGCTCTTTTGGCTACAAAATGCCACCTTAAAAACTACACATTTTAGAGAAGTGAAGAGAAAGATGACTTGTTTTGCACATAAAAGAGTTCTATTAGGAGAGCTTTATTACCAAAGAAGTTAATATCCTTAAAGCAGTTTTATTATTGTCATTTGGAATAAGGTTTTCAGAAATTTAGGGAAAAAAATGATCCTAATTTGATCCTAATTATCTCCTTTAATTAGAGCTTTTCAATGTTTGATTAGTGATATTTACTGAGGTATCACAAGGGTAGCATAGAATCTCTCAATTTTATAACTAGATAAGACCTTAGAGAGTATGAAGTCCAATCAGTTCATTTTAAAGATGAAGTAACTGAGACAAAACAAGTTGTCCATTGGGCATTATCTCTTATTCCTCCTATAAACACACACACACACACACACACACACACACACACATACAGAGTAATGCTAAAATGTGGTGGGATAATTTCTTTGAAAATTTCCATAATTCTAAATTTCATTATGCTATAGCCCATCAAATTCAGTTTACATGATATTATGATTTTTTATAATTTATAATTACATGCTATTTAAAATTAGCATCCTGTATTTTGCATGGGGCAGATGCATTAGGATAAATGTTTGATGAAAATATTCTCTACATTCTTTTAATAAAAGCTTAGTTAAATATTTTAAATTACTCCTCATTTAGCATAACTTATTTTATATGGAAATAGTGGAATCCCTAGTTGATTTCATTCTCATTCAGGTAAAATGAGCTTTGTAACCTGGCCAATGAGAAACAACATTCTCAAATTGCTCATTATCAAATAGTCTTATAATGAATTCATCTATTTCTCTACTAATGCATTTTTAAAATCAGCCATCATTTAAATTTTTAGGAAGGTTTTATAACTACCTTTTAAGAACAAATCCATTTTGGGGGGAATCATTGAACATTTGCTAAATTAGCTAGATTTTGTAGAAATAAAAATTTATACTTTATTTACAGGATTCAAACAGTTGTCATGTACTGAATGTTTATATCCCCCTCAGAGTGACATAGTGAAATCCCAACTCCACGCCATGGTATTAAGAGGTCAGGCCTTTGTGAGTACAGGAAGAATGCCCTCCCCGTGACCCTGGATCAGCTAGTACCTTGAGCTTGGATTTGCCAGCCTTCCAAACTAGATGAAATAAATGTTTTCCATTGAAGTTACATAGTAATTTTTATGGCAGCTCAAACTAAGTAAAAAAATAAAAAAGCAGACAAAACTGTTAAGAAGTGCAGTGGTCTCCCCTTATCCACAAGGCAGCAAGCAGACTTTAACCTTTTTGGCCCCGGGAACTGGTTTCATGGAAGATAATTTTTCCGCAGACCGGACAGAGCGTGTGTGTAGGGGAGATGGGATGGGATGGGGTGAAAAGCCAGTGATGAAGATGGGGAATAGAGGTAAATATAACTGAACTTTTTCCTGCTTGCTGCCCCTCACCTTCTGCTGTGCACCCCGGTTTCTAACAGACCACTGACCAGAAACTTTTGGCATCAGGGACCGGATTTATGAAAGACAAAGGAGAAGCATGAATCCTATGTATTCAACTTTGATATGAGGACAATGTGACGTGGTGGGGCATGGGGGGAGGAGAGAGGAGACAGAGAAGGAGGGAGGGGGTGAGGGAAAGAAAACAAGAAAAAGGATGGAAATAGTGACTAATTCTCACATAAATTGGATTCAGTTTTGACCAACGTACATTACTTAAACATTAATTTTTAATTCAACTTGTAAATATGTTGTTTATGACATTGCATCCTCATTTATAAGTGAAATATATTTGTAATTTCCCTTTGTAACAATATATTTTCTCCAATTTCAATATCTGGTGTATCCAGATCAAATAGAATGATTTGGAAATATTTCTTCTTTTTCGATTCTCTATAAGATTTGGCATGATCTGTTTTTTGAAACTATCTTTTACTTTTATTTATATAATATTAGTTGTCTGTTTTTTGAGACTTTGGAAAAAAAATAAGATCTGATACTTCATACTGAGCCTCAGAGTCAAAGCATTCTATAATAGACATACTCTTATTTGACAATGTTAACGTTACTTTCTTGGCATTATTATTATTAATATTGCTTAATATTTTGCTGCAGTAATCGTCTGTTTTCTTTTCTGAATGTATTTATCTTCATGCTTTACATGGTTTTTGTTTCTAGTCCTTATTTTAAAAACATTGTTATTGCTATTAAATTTTAAGCCTTTTTAATTCTGTGAAGACAAAAAATGGAAACCTAATAAACATATATATATT